>PVIH01003821.1:39991-152416 GCA_004025045.1 Sigmodon hispidus
ATATATTTTCTTTGTGTTCAGCTTTCCCTCTGAATTTTTTTTTCCATCCCTGTATATCCTTATTCAAGGTCTCTTCCCCCTCCCACCACATCTGGTCATTTTTCTTCTCTGCAACTCCCCATCCCCTCCCTGGGCAGGGAGCAGACAGTCCTATGGTCCCACTGACCCAATAATGCTTGGATCAGTCTTCACTCCTGGCAAAATCCAGTTTTGTCCCCCCTCCCTCAAGAGTGAGTCAGGTGTTCCTATAGTTGGATTGGGGTTTGAAGGGTCAGTCCAGGGTGTTTCTGATCCCAAGCTGTTCAGTGGTTGTGGTTTGCCGCTTGGGCATGTTGGCCATGAAACTTGTTTTAAGTAGGTGTGCCTTTGCTATGCCAAGCACCAGACAAAGCAACATAAGATAGAAAGGGTTTGAGAAGGCTCTTGATTTGATGATCTTGTGCTGATGAGGAAAGCGTGGTATTAGAGCAATGGAGCATCTGATGACACTTTGACTACTCCAGAGGCAGAGGGATAAATGTTGTTGCTCAGCTCATTTTCTTTCTTTTTTTTTCTTTTTCTTTTTCTTTTTTTTTTTTATTCAGTCTAGGATCTAAGTACACAGAGAATGTCATCCATATTAAGTGACTGGATATAGAAACTTAGAAGCTATTGCAGGAAAATAAAGCCATCACTTTGGGTGTGCTCCAGACACACCAGCCTCATGTTTGCTAATGGGTACAATGGCTCCCCAAGGCATGGCTATGTCCTGGCACCCCCCCCCACTCTCCTCCTCCCCACCCCACAGAGCACTCAGAACAAAGAGCAGGCCCCCAGCATGGCTATGCAAATCTATGCTCACCAGTTCTCTTAAAAAGAGACAACAGGTTCTTGCTATTACCAATAATGCTGCTATGAACATAATTGAGCTAATGCCTTTGGAATGCGAATGTGCATCTTTAGGGTATATGTCCAGTAGTGGTATTGCTGGATCCTTGGGGAGATTGATTCCCAGTCTTGATGTTGGAGTGAGGAAAGTGGATCTGCCAGGAGTGGATGCTGAACTAAGCCACCTTGGGACCTTGGAATCTCCTGCCCTTGCTGGGGAGGAGATAAAGAGATGTGAAGAAGAGAGAGTGACTGGAAGGGGTGGGAGGGAGAAGGGAGCTTGAACAAGGATATACACGAATAAAAAATATGACTTTATTCATAATAAAAAAGAAAAAAATATTTTAAAAACCCAAAAAAGAGACAACATGTGGCAGCAGATTCCTTCTACCCCTTTTTATTCTCTTCTTCCCCTTTTCTCTTTCTTTCCTTCTTTCTTTCTCTCTTGCCCCTCCTCTTTTCTCTGGATATCCTAACTCCCTAAAACAAACTCTCTGGCATCTGGCAGTGAATGTGTGAGCGTCTCTCTCATGCACAAAAAACTAAGAATCACCACATGCATCTTCCAGAGCTCCTGAGTTTCATTTTCATTATTCACTTTAGGGGATTTACAAATGCTTGTAACTTCAGCTACAATGAACACTAAGCTCCTCCTTCCCCCGCACAGGTATGAAAAATAAATATTTAGAAGCTTTTATAATTTTGTCGCTCAACATACAATTGAGGGATACCTACTCCTTTTTAATTTTTCTTTTCTTTTATTTTGCATAATATTTGTATTTATTAATTGGTGATTTTACATCATTAACCCCATCAAACTCAGTTATCAGTGCTCTCAGATTCGTACGCACTCCCCATTACAAAAAAAAAGCCATTTATTCTGCTCATTAACTTACTGGAGCATAATTAAACTCCCTGTGGCCAGCCCTTTAAAGGAAATGAGTCCTTCCTCACCCACACAGAGGTTATAGTACCTCTGGACATTATGGAAATTCAACCTGAGAATGTTGAGCCACTAGAGTTGCAGAAGATTAGGGTTTGACTTTTACTCTACATATAGTGTGGTTTATGCTGAAAGTCCTTGAAATTGTGGCTTGTGTCTGTTGAGGAAGAAATGTCTCAAGAAAATATTGTTAGTTGTGTCTGATCCTCAGCTAGAGGAGACTTCATCCTGACCCTGAGTTGTGGGGCCCCTTTCCCTGTCACATACATATGAACTTCCCTGACTTTTTTATTTTATCTTAAAAGGCATATTTTTTTGTTCCTACTCCTGCTTCTTTTGTTAATAGTTTTGAAATACTGTAAAGGATTTGAAATACTATCAAAAATCAGTGATCCTGAATGCCCTCTGCTTTCAAGAAGTGACCTTCAAAAAATCCTATACAGTGCAAGATTATCAACTTTACTTCTTCAGTAGGGAGTATGTGGCTCAGTGGCATCTTGCCTCTATCCAAGGCTTGTCCTTGAGGCCCAACACTCCTATTCCCAGTGATGTTCTAGCATCACTGATGAACTTGCAAATTCATTTGACCACCACCACATGCCCATTATCTGAGGTTTTCCCCAGCAACAATCCACAGTTAGGACTCTCTGCTGTGGTCCAGACCTAGGAAACTGACTTCTGACACATTCTATTTTATATACTTAATTCCTTAATGTCTGCATCTGCTTTTATTACAACACATTAAAATTATAATGAAGACCCAACCATGGGGGTAAAATGGAATTATGATAATTGGTAGACTGGAGAGGCACAGAAATGGGTTTCAAAAGCTTTTTGAAAAAGCTATCTGACCAAAACAAGATCAATGCAGTTGGCTGCTAATTAAAGAGAACAGACAAAGGAAGGCCACCTAGCTGATTCTAATGTATGAGCATCATTAAACAGCTTACATTTGAAGACGATTGAAATGTTTTGTTCTTTGGTCTGTAAGAAAAGTATATAGAAATTGAAACCGACCTTCAACTGCATGTAGAAGAAATATAAATTCTTAAAGAGGGGCTTATAAAGTACACATACTTATAGAATAATTTACAGAACATTGCTCTGGGGTTGGAAGATTCCCAATAGTTAAGAACTCCTGCTGATCTCATAGAAGACCTGAGGTGGCTCCCAGAATCCATGCTGGACAGCTCATAACTACAAATGGGACTGACCATAAGAAGGTATTTCCTTATGCTTCTCTAGAAATACAGTGAGTGTTTTTATTGTGATTTATTCTTTAACAAATGTCTTTCTTTAGATGGGTTAAAATTGAAGATTTTAAAGGAGTGGGCTGCTATTAACAGTGCAACTGTGTGAATGGCTGCTCTATAGAAAAGATAACCAGGCACACCCTTAACCGTTGTGCTTATTTCTACAGACAGAGGAGCATTTTATGTTAATGTTTACAAGTGACTTTTAAATTTTTCCCAGATCAATAGAGGACTATAATGAATGGAGGTCATTAGGAGTGTATAACCAGATGGGCTTCATTCCAGAGGAGAGCAGGCATCACCTATTTATTTTTCCTTCTAGAGTGAAAGAGGGAAGCAGAGTGAATACAAATGCCTGAGCTACCCTAGGTAAAAATGAGAGAAGTCACTGGGCCTTTGGGTTTTACATAAAGGGATCCTCCACTGTATAATCTATCATTGCTATGGGAACTGAGCCCTGGCAATCACCCCAGATTTTATCTGGCAGGCCCACTGAAATGCTGACTGTCATGCAGTTTCCATGCACTCCTGTTCAGGCCATATGACACTTCCCTTTATCTTTGTTTGGTTCAATTGATTCCATCTCCAGGCTGAGACCATTTCCTACATGGGTGTGTTTCTCTTTACTATTGTCTGATATCAATTTAAAAAAAAAAAACAGTGTATGTACAGAAAGATTGCTCAGTGTGCAAAGCTCTTGCCACAAAAGAAAAAGAATCACCTGCATCCACGTAAATGCTAGGTGGGCATGACAGGTATGTGATACTGGTATGTAAGAAGCACATGCAGGGGTTCTTTCCAGAAAGATGCCTAGCTAGACTATCTGAATTAGCCAGGTCTAGGTTCAATTGAGAGGCACTGACTTAATATATAAAGTTGTAAGCATGAGATAAAATACCAGAGGTCAACTTCTAATCTTCATATACACACACACATGTACATACTCATGCACTCAAGCACATACACAATACACAGAGAGAATGCACTCATACACATACACACAAATATACACAACACACATATACACACACAATAAAGTTTCCAATGACTTTCTACATATACAAGGCTGACTTGTAAGCATTCTATCACTGATGACCTTGTAGTCATCTTAATTTATGTAAGTATATTCTACATTGTATATTCCATGGTCCAAGAATATATTCTCATCAGAGTTTCTATTGTGAGGCAAAGCATGACTTCCAGACCAATTGAAAAATGCAATTTGGGTGCAGGCATTTTTAAAGGTTAAGCTTGTCTTTTTAGGGCTGGGAAAATATCACAGTGTTTGCCTAGCATGCATGAGGTTCTAGGTTCAATTATAAATAGCACGATAACATAGCAAAAACCTGCTTCTATTTTTGCACTTAACAATGGTTATTATATAAAAATTTTGTTTCAACAAAAAGTCTTATTTGTTCTAAATAAAAACAGTGATCATAACAGCAAAACTACACATTTATTTTGCAGACTGTATGTGTGCATTTGTTGTGCATATGTGCATGTGAGGGTGTGGGTGCCTTTGCTTATGTGATTGCACATGGTATTGCTGGATTTTTGACTCTAGTGACCCGAATTTAACAGAAGTATTTTTAAGATATCTTGATATCTGAAAATAATGTAGGATCAGTCTTTTATTCTATGAAAAAAAAATTGAGGATGTTAATGGCTGGCTCAGTTGGTAATGTGCTTGCCTTGTAATACAGAGCCCTGAATTTAATATCTAGAATCTATGTGTAAAACAATAGGTTAGGTGCCTTGTACATGTAAAACCATTTCTGGGAGACAGCTAGACTTATCACTGGGAATGGATTGTGGATACTTATAGATATTTAACAAATCCTGGGATATCAGAGAGACCACATAGTCAAATCCTAGGCAGATAGTTCAGGAAATTCTTGGTCCTTGAATACAAGGATAAACAGCTAAGTCAATCACACACACCTTTAATCCCAGCACAGGGAAAACTGCAGTGACCTACACCTTTAATCCCATAACTCCAGAGACAGAACTTCTGTTTATGTGAGTTCAAGGCTACATGCCTTTAATCCTAACCGGGATGGGATAGGTTATATAAGGGCTGGTAGAAACAAGGCAGAAATAGAAGTAACTAGCAGAAGCAACCATGAGTGAGGCTGAGGAATTTGCAAGACAGTTGAGTGAAAATTGACAGTGGTGCTTCCTCTCTCTGATATTTCAGCCTTCCCCCAATATTTGGCTCAGAGTCTTCTTTACTTACAACCCAAATTTGTGCTACTACAATAAATGACAGGCCAACCTAGCTATTTGGCAAGCTTCATGCCAGGAGAAAGTAAAATAAATAAAAATAAATAACTGTAAACTAACAACAAATTAAGAAAGAAAAACAGGATAGATGGTATCTTTTCAGTCCTCCACACACATGCACTCATGTGCACACACACCTCCGCCACACTCACATGAACACATAAATACCCACCAACATGCAAAATGAAGCTGAATTTCTTAAAAGAACTCAAAACTCCATTTTATTAAAAAATTAAAATTGTGTACACACACATGAATATATTTCTAAGTCTAGTAGGTTCTCTTTATCAGTTCTAAAAGAACTTTGAAAAGTTTAATGTCTCAGTCAAGTACAAACCTCTGTATAATCCCAAAACACATTTAAACTATGTTCTATTTATTTTCTGAATACATCAATTTATTACATTAATGCTACATTGTATATGTAAATAAAACTTAAAATCAGAAAATGATTATTTAGCTTCAGTAAATATTCTGTCTTAGAAAAATTTTACTTTAAGGTCTAAGTCATATTTTTCACATATTAATTTGAAATTTACAAGAATCAAGGGAAAGGGCATATTGTCGTAAATTATAAATACAAAATAATTTTATAAATGTTTTGAAAATATAATTATCATAGTAGTATAAGAGCAAAGTCCTATTTCTTATTTTAGAAATGTTGCATGTCCAGAAAGAAAATAGGTCAATTTCTTGTTCAACACTAGGTATAAAAATATGAAAATTGAAAATACTATTAATGATTATTAGGTTATTAACTTGGCAGTTTAAGACCAATTAAGCCTTCTACTGATATTGACAGCTGATGTTGAGCCATGATTCTATTATGATCTATTGCAAATACATTTAATTAAAATCTATGCTTGTTTTTAAAATTCAATAATTCTAACTTATTTCCAGAGTAATGCAAATTATATCACAAGAAGTTCCTGGCCCACAGACTGACTTAGGATTTTATTTCTTTCAATACCATACATTTATTCACCTCAATATTATGTCTTATTATTAGAATTTTAATACTGTTTAAAAATTCTTGGATAAAACAGTTGCATGCATAGCGAACATGTTTAACATATTGAGTGATGAAAGCTTGGGAATGATGCTCACTATGGTCCTGGCAAAGCACCTTTCATTTATGAAGTCAAAGCCTCACACTGTCCACATTGGGTAAGTTGAAAAGATATTTAGAGAGCATAAAGGCATGCTGAATAGATTTTGATCTCCTTAGAGGACATAGAGAGCTGGTGGCCCAGCATTCAGTAGAAGTCCAGAAGTTTTCTTTACTTATGAATATAAAGAAATCTTATGTGCCTCTTAACCTATCCACAACAATATTGTGTATAGTTTTTGCACAATAACTTCAGGTTTAACAGCTCGTTCTTATGACTTGCAATCATGTGTACAGTTCCTCAGAAACAGTCTAAAAGTAGACAGTCTAATTGATAAACCATGTGGAAAAATTATGCCACCTGAAAAGTATAAAGTCTAGGAATATGGAAGGGGCTACCCTTTGATCATTGTATTTTAATGATTTTACAAATTAGTAATGAAAACCAAGTGAAAATAAGATGGTAACCTGCCTTTCCCATTCTAGGGAATTTATAGAATTAATTATGTGTATTATCATTTCTATATAGTATGTAACTGCAAATATTTTATTACACATATAAGATTTTATTAAGTCCCATTTCAGCCATTACTATATTGTTAAACAACCTTTGTAACAAGATTTCTTCTGTGTGTGTACATTCATGTACATTTGCACATATATATGCAAGTGTGTGTGTATGTGTATATGCATGTGCATTCATCTGCCTGTGGAAGCCAGAGAGAAAAGCTGGGTATTATTCCATCTTTTTTCTTTGAGATAATGTTTGTAATTGGTATCTGGGACTGGAAGAAATGGCAAGGGTGGATTTCCTGCAAGCCTCAGTGATTTGCCCATCTCTACCTCCACAGTACTGATGTTATCAGTGTGTGCCACATGCCCATAATATTGTACTGTTTAGGTGGATTTGGAGGATTATTAAGTTCAGGTCTTGAGGTTTGCATGACAGTTTACTGTTGTGGATTATTAGTTTAAGATGAGTTACATTTGTTTATGCTGTGAAATATTTGTTTAATGATACAAAGATGTGTTGCATTCTTTTTTTTTCTTTTTATTACCCCTTTTCCTCCTCCCCTGTCCCCTTTCATGTTGCATTCTTTTATATTGTTCTTAATTAACTCTATAAAGCTGTGTTACTTTGCCTAGAACACCTGATAGATAGGCAAGAGAAAGAATGGGCAGAGCTGCCAAGCAGAGAGAATGAACAGGAGGAGAAATCTAGGCTAAAGAGAAGACAGAGAGGGGGAGGATTGAGAAAAGGAGAAGGAGAGAAGAGAACCAGGAGCCAGCCACACAGCCACACAGCTAGCCACAGAGTCAGAGTAAGAAAAATATATAGAATAGAGAAAGGTAAGTAACCCAGAGGCAAAATGTACTTAAAGAGAAACCAGATAAATTACGTTAGAAAAGTTAGTGAGAAACAATCCAAGATAAGGCCAGGCTTTCCAAAGTAAGAATACATCTCCATGTTTTTTATTTGGGAGCTAGGTCCTTAAAGAATAAACAAACAAAAACAACTACATTTTTTCAAATGAACTCTTGCCTCAGTTCCCAAAGTATATTTTAGGAACCTATTCTGATAGCATCCTTTACTATCATTAGAATCTTGGCAATCTCTATGAAGATAGTTTTTCCTTTTCCATAGGGAGAGTGATACCCTTCTATGTATGTTTGGGGCTCAGTATGAAGATGACCCTCTGACACAGGTACAGGGAGAAAGTTAGTGGGAATTCCAGTCTCAGGCATGGTGGCTTACAGGCCTTACTATTGGACTGTTGTTTTAGAATTACTTAGCTTTTATATTTTTCGCCTACAGAATAAAAAAAAAATACTATTAAGGTCAAATTTCAGCTGTGACTGTAAACACATGTCAAGATTTTATTTAGAGTTCATTGGCAGGATAAACCTCTCAGAAAGCCAATATTCAGTGGTCTCTGTGGAAATACTTGAAGGCCAAATATTTGCTTAAAAAAACCAATTAGGATATTCAGATTATTTATCATTGAATTTTTGTTAAAGATTATGATATTTAAGGTAAGATAAATGGCTAAATTGAATTTCACAGTGAACTTTACAGTGATAAAATATAAGTGTATATTTATAAAGTAAAATTGGAACTTATTGAATGTTTTTTAAATATGAATAAAGTCACATTTTCTTTTTTTTTGCCTTTTCAAGTTTTTTTTTTATTCATTTTTTTTTGTATTAAAAAGAAAAGCATAATAATTACCACCAATTACAAAGAACTAGAGCAGGACCAGAATAATGAATGAATCACTTCAGCCTTGGAAGCAGACACTCTCAATAATATTAATGTTATGATACAAGCTCATTTAAGTATTTTACATTTTTTTGTCCTGTTGAATGTGACATCCTAGCACATGGTAAAGACAATGTACGAGCGTAAGGTGGAACCTTCTCTGAAAAGCCACTGACAAAGTTTTCCTTTCCTGTGAAAACTGGGCTGAGTTCTCTTCTGCCTCTGCTATCACCACCGCTGGAGGAGAGAGTGGAGCTGGGAAGAATCCAGGGGACCAGGTACCCCCAGCCTCTGGTACACTCACTCCACACTAGCCTTGTCCTCCCACCCTTTCCCTTGCTTCCAGACCTTCCAAGCAGCTTGCCTTCTTTTGTAAATGTCATCAGAGGAGTGGGAAAGAGCAACACAACAAAACATTTAACAATCTGACATGGGGCTCAGCACCTCTGTCTGAACCCAGGGCCAGGCAGCTTCTCTTCCAGCAGCATTTTTCTGAGGCTCTGGGAGCAGAACACAATCTGCCCCTGCTGAGCCCAGGCTAATGACCAACCAAGTACAGGCAGAGGATGAAGGCGGTTCAGTTTGGCAGGCTGTCTCTGTCTCAGGTCTTGGATCCCATGGGAAGATGGTGATGGGGAAGTGGCTTGCTCTGGTGGCCCCTGCCACTCCTGGCATACTTGTCACAGATACATCGGTCCTAAATTCAAGTGTCTTCAGAAGGTGAAGATGTAAACTACTCTGCAACATCAACTTCTAACATGTCACAACACACACACACACAGACAAACACACACAGACACACACACACACACACACACACACACACATGCACGCACGCACGCACACACACACTCTCTCTCTCTCTCTCCCACCCCTGCTCAGCCTGTGTTGAGATGATAGCCTCGCCTTCCTTCCCCAAAGGGCTTCCTTCCTCAGGGGCCTGAGAAGATCAGGGAGGGGATGGCAAACCTAGCCTGGATAGTCTAAATGGGAACAACCTTCCCCACACTGGGCCTCAAAGCCCTGAGGTTGTGTGGTGCTGGATATAGTATAGGGCTGAGCAGAAAAAGCAAAGAGGAAGAAAGGAGAAGAAAAGAGGGCCCACTATTTGGTGAAGGTGCACCACAGGGCAGGTAGCAGACTTCAGAGAAGGCCTCGGATCCCACCAGCAGATCCTGTTCCTATATAGATTGAGACAACCAAGGAGTCACAGGAGCTGACATGGGGTTCACACATACTGAGCACGGGAATGGGGCAGGGCACAAGCTAAAAGTACCCAAAGACAGGTGGTACCCAAAGTTCTGCCAGCCTGGGATGCTGTCCTAGTCCCAGTCTTTGGGACAGCAAAGGAACTCAGTGATGAGGAGGGCCACACAAGTTTCAGTGACTAGGCGAGAAGATGATAACACTCCCCTTGCGCTGGCTGCCCAGGTCCCGTGTCTCCCCAGCCTGTGTGCTCAGTCATTCATCCCCCTCCCCAGCTCTGGATGACAGCAGCCTCCAGCCACTCCTCTAGCATGTGCAGGATAGCTCAGGCAGACAGTGGCTTAAGAAGAGAAGTCAGGTATACTCTATGTCCACATATACCTTCCTGCCACAGGGCTTCACCTTATGGCAGGATCCCCCAGCCCTCAGGTTCCTCTCACTAAAGTCACATTTTCTATCCATGTATATCCTTATTCAAAGTCCCTTCCTCCTCCTACCCCCTCCAGTCACTCTCTCTTCTCCACATCTCCCCATCTCCTCCTCAGCATGGGCAGGAGGTCCCAAGGACCCAATATTGCTCAGTTCAGCATCCACTTCTGGCAGATCCAGTTTCCTCACCCCAACATCAAGACTGAGTCAGGTGTTCCTCTAGAGGGAGTGAGATCCAAGATGCCGGTCAAAAGTCTTTCAGATTCCCAAGCTGTTCAGTGTCTGTGGTTTGCAACTTGGACATGCTTTGGGTTTTTCTTTTTTGTTTAGAGTCCACTAATGAGTGAGTATATCCCCTGCTTATCTTTCTGGGTTTGTGATACCTCGCTCAGGAGGATATTCTCCAAATGCATCCATTTGCCTGCGAATTTTAGGATATCATTTTTTTTTCTTACTGCTGAGTAGTACTCCATTGTGTAGCTATACCACAGTTTTGGCTTTTTACATGGATACCAGGGATTCAGACTCAGGTCCTCATGCTTACATAACAAGCTACTAAGCCATTTCTTCAGTTAAGGGGCATCTACGTTGCTTTCAACTTAATGAATGTTTTAATGCAAGCTCAATGCACCAGAATTAAGATAAAGAGAAACTCTCAGAAGAAAGTGAGGCACACCCACCACAAACATGGGTATGGCTTTCTCATGGAAAAATAATAGAAAATGAAATGAACCCAAGTGGGGTTAGACCCTCAAGCAAAAATTATTGAATAATTTTATTTGTTGTTATTGTTGTTTTCAGACAGTGTTCCTTTGTGTAACTACTCTAGCTGTCCTGGTCCCAACTTGCTCTGTAAACCAAACTGGTCTTGAACTCCTGGAGATTTGCCTACCTCTGCCTCCACTATAAAGCCCTGCAAAAAAAAATGTATATTTTAAAGCAAAAATTATACACAGATTTTATCAGTATTGCTAGATAGTCTCTGTAAAGAAATTTTAATATCCCTCATACACACATATTGTACTTCTGATCCAGTTTGGAGCAATTATTTATAAGTACTTAGATAATAAAGTTGTTGCAGCCCAATACCACAATTCAATTACTAGGGCAGTCAAAATCAGGCATTTTTCATCTGCATCTCTAAACAGCAAAAAGAGAAGCCAGGTTGTGAACCCATTTAACTCCTCTACTCAGACAAACTTATTCCATGGTTGGTTCCTTCCTCTGCTTCTGTGCCTGTATGTAGGTGTGTGTGTTGTATGAATAAATATATGTGACAGTCTATACCCCCATACATATACGAGCCAGAGAAAGATGTTGGATATCTTACTCTATCAGTGTCCACATTATTTCTTTTAAGCAGGGTTTAGTCTCTCACTGAACCCAGAGCTAGGCTGACAGCCAACAAGTCTCAGTGATCCTCCTTTCTCTAGCCCTCATAGAACTAAGTTACAGGCAAATTTATGTCTATTTTTGGCTTTTTACATGGGTACCAGGGATTCAGACTCAGGTCCTCATGCTTACATAACAAGATACTAAGCCATTTCTTCAACCCCTTGGTACCGCCTCTCCCTCTGATTTCTGTTTACCAAGAATTGAGGAATCTTCAGTACTACATATTCCTGCTACGCTGATATTCTGTACAACGCAGCCACTCAACAACACACTGAATCTTTTGAAATCATGAGAAAATAAATTTCTGTCTTTTAAGACTATCTGTTAATTTGGTCATACCTCTGGAAGTTTAGCTTACAGCCCCCTTTCTTATAGTGTCATCTTTTCACTGCTCAGTAGCACATTCACATTTTACTGTGCGACTGTGAGCAGGTAGGTAGGCGAAGTAGAAGCTGGCTACACTTTGTGTTACTTGCAATTCCTAGCTCAAGAGAAGGCAATTCATTTGTCTCTGACTCACTTGAAATATGCATTCATTCACAGCATCAACATCATCTCTCATAAGCCATGATGAAACTAAGCTGGCAGAGTATTAACTTAGGAAGTATGAAGCTCTATTGTTCATTTTCCAGTTCCATGAGAGGAATGGAAGTTCACGGTTATTCTCAGATGCCTACCATTTTTAAGGCCCTCTCAGACTGGGATAAATGAGACTCTGTCCAAAACCACACAATGAACTGAAAGAAAACTATGAAAAAGTCAATGAACTAGTAATTTATCAAATGCTTACTCTCTTTGCTATTTGGGGGATGTTTGTGAATGTATTCATCTATTTTTACCATATTATAATGATTATTATAATGATACAAGCAACATAGGCTAGTGATGTAGAAAATGCATTTCATTGAGTAGTTGTGGAGTATTGAGACCAGGTGGCTCAATGTGAGCTTCTCCTTGGCTTCATCTCTTCCTGAGTTGACAGCAATGCATGAACACGCGAGAAAACTAGCAAGTGACTGGGGGAGAAGCAGAAATAGGATGCTTCCAGTATAACAATGTTTCCCTGAGAACTAAGGTGATAAATGAGAACTATCTCCTAAGAATACATTGCCAAAGACCCAAGACCAAACCAGGCTACACCCTACAGTGTCAGCACCTTCCAATAGTACCACTTAGAAGATAAAAGCATTCAATCACTTCAGACAAGTGGAGACAACACAAAATCTAAATCATGGCAATGACATAGACAGCAAGCATTGCCCTGCGGATCTTAAGTTATTTAAGAAGAAGGGCAGACAACAACTCCTATACATTATACAAAAAGAGGCCCAGTTTTCAGAGTGTTAGAGAAAAGTCAATGAGAGCTGGGAAATAGCTCAGCATAAAGTGATTGTCTTGCCAGAAAAGTTAATGTTGGTATAAGGTTACTTGAGAGCAAACTTTCAAGCTTTACCCAAAAGCAAAGTATGTTCCACAGAAAGATACATGAAGTATAATATATTTTATAACATACATTTTAAGTTGTATTACCTATTTACATGTTAAGAGTTTTGAGAATGTGCTAAATACCAACATATTCTTATTAGAAGCTGTTATTAGCTTACTGAAGTGTAAATGAAAGCTTTAAAAAAAGTGTTTGTCTTGCAAGCATGAGGACCTGCGTTTGATCAATTAAGCCAGATGTGATGATACATACATACAGTCCCAGCATTGGGAAGGTGGAGAAAGATAGATACATGGAATTCACAGGCTAGACAACCGGGCCTACTTGATGAGTTCTAAGCCAATGGAGAACCCTGCCTCAAAATTAAAACAGTACAATAACAATAAAAATAAAAAAACCAAAAACTTAAACCATCCAACCACTAACTAATAAAATGAACAAAAATTTAAAAAAAAAACACATGCGCATACACAATGGTATGTAAGTCAGTAGGATCTGGTTGACTATTTTCAGCTGAAGAAAACAGATCCACTGTTTCAGGTTTTATTATTCTTCAAGTCAGAAAAGAACCTTCTCTGCTTTTGAGGGGCAAATGAGCAGAGAAGTCAAGAGTGTAAGCTATCTGATACCAAAGCTGTTTCTGTGAGAGATCCTGTGATTCACACTGGCACAGCCTCAAAAGAGTCAGATTCAGGCAGGTGTGAGTGAACCAGACAGCAGGATTTGTTCCCATCACCAACAATGGCTTTGGGGCAAGGGTGCTGCAGTTCTCAAGTACTGCTGTAATTCCTCTTGCTGTGGTAAAACACAGTAATAAATAGAAACTGGGGATGAGAGGATTTATTTAGTTTACAGGTTTGAGATCATTATTGAAGGAATCTAAGGCAGGAACTTATGCAGGGCAGAAATTAGGAGGCAGGAACGCAGCAGAAGAAGAGACCATAGGGGAATGTCACTTATTGGCTTGCTTCCCATGGATTTCTATACATGTTCTTTCCTTTTATAATCCAGGACAACTTTCCTACAGATAGAACAGGCCCTTCCATATCAATCACTTACCCACCCCATCACTCCCAAATGCCCCACTGACTTACCTACAGTGGGGCACAATCAATCAGATTGAGGCATTTTCTCAATTAAAGTTTTCTCTTCCCAAATGACTCTGGCTTGTGCTAAATTGATAGGAAACTAATGAGTATTGAAGACGACAGAGAAAATGCTGGAAGGACTGCAGAAGCAGAGGCCAGCAGCAGGTGCATAACTCAGGTGTAGATGCACAGAGATTGAAGGGTCTTCTGTGGTGCTGTCCATTAGGAATCTGAAATGTAAGTCTGCAACACAAGAGGAAACACAGCTATCAGAACACAAGCTTGGACAAGCTGGAATATAGTCACCCACTAGTTTTGACTACATACATGGCAATATGATTATTAAGAGAAGATACAAAATTGTATTTTTTCTGTGAACCTTTTCAAATTCTTTTGTATTCATAATACTTTCATCCAGAATAACCTCTTACTGCCCTGTCAAAAACAGTTACATATGGAGAACTTTCTTGATCTTTTTCCAATCACTGGGAACAAAAGGGACCTATGTTGCTAGTAGGCCTGTAGGCAAAAAGAGGTTTCTTATTTTTACCTAACCAGAGATAATATTATGGACACATATTGCCATAACTTACCTTTTTTTCCTGGGTTTTGGGACTCAAAATCAGATCCACAAGCTTGCACAGAGAGACAGAGCTGTTTTCCTGGTTGCCCAAAATTTTAAATTAGGAAGATTTTTTTTGTTATAATAATTTTTATCATTTATTCCCTCTCCATATATAAAATAATCTTTTACTCTTTCTGTAACCTCCTTAAACTCTTATGCCAGCATCCACACCTGCTCTTCACTCCTTTTTTTACCTCTGGGACATCTCTTTCTCTGTTCGGTTCTAAAACAATCAATTTGTGCCCAGCACAGAAAAAAAAAAAAAAAAGAAGCAAAGCAACAGATAAATTAACTGATTGAAGAATCTGTAAATCATGCACATGAAACAGCCTTCATCTTTATTTATTTTTTTAAGGATTAAAAACAATTGGCAAATTCTTAACCAAATTAAACAAAAAAGGAAAGACCTACTTCAATGAAACTAGAAATTGAAAGGTGAACATTATAACAGATATGAATGAAATTCCAGAAAATCATAAGAACATACATTATAAGTTTGTTTCGGTAAATTGAAGATACTGAAAAAAACTGGTGAGTTTTTAGATAGAAAAATTGATCCTAAATTCAATGAATGATTTTAACAAATGCATACTTTGTAAACTTGAAATACTTGAAACACTAATAAAATACTCCATACTAAAAATTTAAAAAAAAAAAAAACCAGCAATAAAAGAAACAAACACAATTCTGGACTTACTACAGAATTCTACTATAACTTAACAACTAAGACAAATAAATATTATATAATTCCATAAAATTTAAAAAAATAAGCAAAACCTTTAAAAGTTACAAAGCCAGAGAAACCTTGATATTAATTATAGTATTTCTTTTTTCTTTTTTATATTTTTATATATTTTATTATTTGGATATTTTTACACCATGTACCCCATCAAACTCAGATATTAGACCTCTCAGAATCATGGCCACTCTTATGATATCCCCATTTACGAAACTGCTCATTCATGCTGCTCATTTCCTTATTGGAGAATAATTAAACTCCTTATGGCCAGACCCTTAAGAACACAAGACTTTCCTTACCCTCCCCTCTGCCAGAGGCCATCAATGCAGAAGTGAGGCATTGTGTCATTTAGCTGTGTTCTAACCTTCAGTTCTTGTGTACAATGACATCTCTCTCTTTTTATATTTTCTTTCTAATGTCCAATGAGTGAGTACATCCCCTGCTTCTCTTTCTGGGATTGGGATACCTCGCTCAGAAAGATATTCTCCATATCCATCCATTTGCCTGCAGATTTTAGAATATCATTTTATCATATTGCTGAGTAGTAATCCATTGTGTAGTACTACAGCTTGTGTAGTACCACAGCTTGTTAATCCATTTCTCAGATGAGGGGCATCTAGGTTAGTTCCAGGTTCTTGCAATTACAAGTAATGCTGCTATGAACATAATTAAGCTGATTTTTTTGGGTGTAAATGTGTGACATTACGGTATATGCCTAAGAGTAGTATTGCTGGATCCTTGGGAGATTGATTCCCAGTTTTCTAAGAAACCACCAAACTGCATTCCAGAGTGGCTGAACAAGTTTACACTCCCACCTAAAATGGAGGAGTGGTTCTCTCCCTCTCCAGTGTAGGCTGTAATCTGTGTTTTTAGTCTTGGCCATTCTGCCGGGTGTAAGGGGGTATCTCAAAGTTGTTTTGATTTGCATTTCTCTGATGGCTAAAGTTGTTGAGCACTTTTTCATGTGCCCTTCAGCTATTTTTAACTCTGCTAAGAAAACCCATTTTAATTCTGAGGCCATTTTTTAATTGGTTTTTAAGGGTTTGGGACTGTAGTTTCTTGAGTTCTCTATATATTTTAGAGATCAATCCTTTGTCACTTATAGGGTTGGCAAAAATCTTTTCCCATTCTGTAGGCTGTCATTTTGTCATATTTACTGTGTCCTTGGCCTTACAGAAGCTTCTCAATTTCAAGAGGTCCCACTTACTGATTGTTGTTCTTAGTGTCTGTGCTACTGGTTTTGGAAGTGGTTTTCTGTGCCAATGCATTGGAGGATATTTCCCACTTTCCTTTCTATCAAGTTCAGTGTAGTAGGCTTTATATTGAGGTCTTTGATCCACTTGGATTTGAGTTTTGTGCAGGATGATAGGTTTGGATCTACTTTCATTTTTCTACATACTACCATCAAATTATGCTAATACCATTTGTTGAAGATACTATCTTTCTTCCATTGAATATATTTGGCCTCTTTGTCAAAAATCAAGTATTCTTAGGTTTGTGGGATAATGTCTGGGTCTTCAATTCTATTACATTGATCCACAAGTCTGTTTTTATGCCAGTACTAAGCTGTTTTTATTACTGTGGCTCTTTAGTATAATTTGAAGTCAGGGATTTTGATGCCTCCTGAGTTTCTTTTGTTGAGCAAAATTGTTTTGGCAATCCTAGGTTTCCTCTTATTCCAAATGAAATTGAGTATTCTTCTTTCAAGGTCTGTAAAAAATTGTGTTGGGATTTTGATGGGAATTGCATTGAATCTGTACATTGCTTTCGATAGAACTGCCATTTTCACTCTCTTGATTGTACCTATTCAGGAATATGGGAGATCTTTCCATTTTTGTATTTCCTCTTCAATTTATTTCTTCAGAGATTTAAAATTTTTGTCTAAATATCTATACTTCTTTGGTTATAGTTACATCAAGTTATTTAATGCTATTTGCAACTATTATAAAAGGTAATGTTTCCCTTATTTCTATTTCAGGTCTTTTACCTTTAGTGTATAGGAGGGCTCCTGATTTCTTTGAGCTAATCTTGTATCCTGCTACATTATTAAAGGTGTTTATCAGCTGTAGAAGTTCCCTGGTAGAACAGAATTTTGTAGGTTATTTATGTATGCAATCATGTCATCTGCATATAGAGATATTGTGACCTCTTCCTTAGTGATTTGTATCCCCTTAATCTCCTTTTGTTCTCTTATTGCTTTAGCTAAAACTTGGAGAACTATGTTGAATAGAAAAGGGGAGAGGGGATAGCCTTGTCTAGTTCCTCATTTTAGTGGGATTGCTTTGAGTTTCTCTCCATTAAGTCTGATGTTGGCCTTTGGCTTTTTGTCAATCACCTTTATTATATTTAGGTATTTTCCCTGTATTCCTGCTCTCTCCAGGACTTTTATCATGAAGGCATGTTGGATTTTGTCAAAGGCTTTTCAGTATCTAAGGAAATGATCATGTGATTTTTTTTTCCTTCAATTCATTTATATGATGGATGACATTTACAGTTTTCTGTATGTTTAATTATCCTTGCATTTCTGAAATGACGACTACTTGATCATGGTGAATAACATTTATTATATGTTGTTAGATTTGGTTTGCCAGAATTTTGTTCAAAATTTTTGCATAAATGTTCATGAGGGAAATTGTTCTGTAATTCTCTTTCTTTATTGTGTCTGTGAGTGGCTTGGGTATCAGGGTTATTGTGGCCTCATAAAAAGAGTTTGGCAATGTTCCTTCAGTTTCTACTGTATGGAACAGTTTGAGGAGTATTGATATTAGCTCTTCCTTGAATGTCTAGTAGAACTCTGCGCTGAAAGCATCTGGTCCTGTACTTTCTTTATTTGGAAGACTTTTAATGACAGCTTCAATTTTCTTTGTTGTTATAGGACTGTTTAGTTCTTTAATCTCATTTTGATTAAATTTTGGTAAATGGTACCAGTCCAGAAGGCTGTCCATTTCTTCTAGGTTCTTTATTGTTGTGGAGTATAGATTTTCAAAGTATGACCTGATAATTTTCTGGATTTCCTGGGGATCTGTTGTTATATCTCTCTTTTCATTTATGAGTTTGTTGATTTGGATACTCTTTCTCTACTTTTTGGTTAGTTTGGATAAGGGTCTATCTATTTTTTTCAACTTTCTCAAAGAACCAGCTCTTTGATTTATTGATTTTCTGTATTTTTTTGGTTCAATTGTGTTGATTTCAGCTCTAAATTTAAATATTTTCTGTCATCTATTCTTTCTAGGTGAGTTTGCTTCTAATTGTTTCTGGCCCTTATAAATTTGATATTAAGTGTCTACATTGAGATAACATTTTCCAATCATGTGTGATGTTCCCAAAAGCACCTTCCAATGTTTTTCCCTTCTAGAAATACAACATTGAGTTTTTCAGTGACTATCTACAAATGATGTTGTGGCCTACATTTCCAGTGCTAAATTGAGTTTGTTAACACTAGTGCAATATCTGTGGGAAGTGTTTTGAAAATGTGCTCAAAGTGGCCAGAATTTCTCTCAGCTTTTCGCACGCCTCCTCCCTCTATATTCAACTTGGACTTGAGAATATAACACTAAAACATTATCTGTATACTATACAAAAATATGTGACCTGAGATCTTTTCACAATAATAGAAGTCTTTAATTTGTGTGTGTGTGTGTGTGTGTGTGTGTGTGTACCTACATTTTTTGTGTTGATGTATGTACAGAGGCATTTGTGCATACCTGTGCATGTAGAGGCCACCAGACACCTTTTGGTCTTGTTCCTCAGGCACCATTCACCTTGCTTTTGAATTTCTTACTGGTCTGGAGCTCACCAAGTAGGATAGACTACACTGCCAGTGAGTACAAGTGATCTGACTGCCTGTGCCTCCTCAGCACTGGTATTAAATGCATTCACTACCATATATGTAGTTTCTAGGAGATTGAGCTCAGGTCTATATGTTTGTATGGAAAAATTTACTGATTAAGCTATTAATTTCTTCCATAGCCTTGTAGGCTTTCCTAGAGCAAGTTAAGATCCTGTTTATTCAAAGTAACAAATTCTCAAATTCACCCAATCTAAGTAAAATATATATTTTCCTGGAGAGTTCTTGATCTATCTCACAGAATGTAACACATGTTATGGCAATCCTCAGATGGTCTGGAAATAAAATAGATCCTGGGTGTTAGGTTAAATTGTTACTATAGCCATGCCCCCACCTGTAGGAGCTTGCCCCAAAGCCTCTGACATAAGCTGTGTCTACCCTTTAAAATCTCTGACTTCAAGGAAGCTTTTTCTTTCTCTGTTTTTCTCTGTCCCCTGCTCTCTTTCTGTCTTCCCCATTTCTCCTTCCTTAATAAACCTAATTTGGCTCTCTTGGTGGTGTACAAACAAGTTCTTTTCATGCAGTGTGAAATACTAACACTGGGGACAAGAGAAACCAAATGGACAAATGTTTTCAGAACTTTTCCCACCTCTTTTGCTGTGTACTGTAGCTCACCAGATCTTTATCTGTGTATTCTTTACATTCTTTGCATACATGAAGTCATGACCACAGCAGATATTGGGATTCTCTGTTCTATCTTTTAAGCCACAAAATCAGGCTCTTTTCAATTGTCTTGACATCATAACTAAAAGAATTATGGAAAGAACATTTCTTACCTTTCTGTTGTTAAAGCAATAAATGCTTTGTTGGGGCAGTAGAAGGGTCAGATGATAAAGGTGCTTGCTGTCAAGTCTGACAACCTGAGTTCAATTCTAGAGAACAATATGGTAGAAGAAGAGGATTGACACCCTCAAGGTTTCCTCTGACCTCTACACTTGCACCATGGCATTTACTTCTTGCCACTACATTTACACACTATATATGTAAATAAATAAGTAAATAAATGAAAAATAAATTGTTGGCTGCAGAAACATAGCTGGAGTCTCATTGAATCTGCTTGGGGCAGGTAAGATGGAATGAAGGGGCATGAACTAAGCAGCCTCACAGGAGTTTTGAGAAAGGTGAGCTCAGGGTAAGAGATGTTCAGATGTTGGGCTGGAAAATTGACTAGGCAGTATAAGTACTTTCTGTTCTTGCATAGGACCTTGGTTTAGTTCCCAACACGCACACAGTGGCACATAACCATCTGTAACTTCATCTCCAGGGTATCCAACACCCTTTTCAGGCCTCCTTAAGAATTAGTAACACATAGAAACATGCAGGAAAGCACTCATACTATAACCTGAGAAAAAGTAAACATAAGGGTGATATTCAGAAAAAAAGGAAATAGCAAGATATAAAAGACAAGGGGAGAGCTGGAAGAGGATGTTCTAGCAGTGCTATTCCCACTGGGTTTAGGAGGAGTGTGGGAGTTGTGGGGAAGTTAGTAGGTGACATGTCTTACTCAGGTTTTGTTAAAAGGAAACTATATTGGTTTTAGCGTAACTAGCAATGGTTTTGAAGATGGCATTGGCACTGAAAAGGTAGAATTTCCTTGAATATTAATGGGGCAGCATTAATCTTTAATCTATGTTTTGTTTCTGTAGGTTAAGATAGCTTCTTGCCCATCTCCAAAGAGAAACATAAATAGTAATGTACAGGATTGTTGCTTTTTCTATTTCCTTTCAAAAGCCAAAATACTTTCCAATGTAAAGTAATAGCTCTTCTGTATGGTGCCACAACAACACAGCATTCTAGAATGATAGTATTTCTGCTTCACTCTCTGTGCAATAGCATTTCAGCTCTAACTAAATGTAGAATTCAGCTCTGAGATCCCCACCACCCAGAAGTGCAGGCAGTTTGGTTTTTATATCATTTAATTCTGACAGTTATGAGTTTAGCTCATTTTTTCCCATTGAGTCTCCCAAAGTTTTTGCTTGCCTCTCTGTTTCAATTGTCTTGCTTTATTTTGTTCATTATGCACTATCTCCCACTAGGTGTTTGCCAAACTACTGCGAACATGGAGGACACTGTGCCCAATCCTGGACGACTTTCCACTGCAACTGCAGTGACACTGGTTACACAGGTGCCACCTGTCATGACTGTGAGTACACACACTGTATGTCCACAATGTATGGGCACAAGTCAAGGAAAGCAGTGTGTTGGGGGGGGGACTCTGACTATTCCACATGGTGTGGGCACTGTTTATTTCTTTAGCATGAATTTTCCAATAGGATGTTATATCTCAAATACTAAAGCAGGCCAGGAATATTGAAGCACATAAGACATATCTTTGTGGAGTTTATGAGATTAAAACAAGCAAAGTGAACTTGGATGTTTGTTAAAGTGAAAATGATGATGAAAGTACAAAGGGGAGCCATGGAACAAGTGTCATTGTCTTGATGGCTCAAGTTGTATTGCTGCAAAAAGTTACTGACATGTGTCATTGGTGCAAATAACAAGTGGCATAATGGAGGTCTTAGTTACTTTCCTGTTGCTATGATAAAAACACTATGATCAAAGCAACCTAAGAGAGAAGGAGTTTATTTGGTTTACAGTTCCAGGATATATTCTATAGCAAAGGAGGAAGATTGGCAACAAGTGGTGAAAGTATAGAACATAGAACAGAAATCCTGAAAGATCACTTTGTATTCACTTTCTGGATGCAGAGAGTGCATAGAAATTACAGCTATTCATCAACAAATTCTACACCCAAAGACCCATTTCCTCCAGTGAGCTTATATCTACTAAAGGTTATACAGTCTTCACAAACAGCACAAGTCAGGGAACAACTGTTCAACCAAGAACATATGAGGGATGCTTCACGTTCAGACTACAGCATGGCTGTACCATGAAGTTCCTCAGACATCGACCTGCTTCCTCATTGTCCTCATTATGGTCAAAGTCTCCTCATCTAAACATTACTGTGGCTAAGGAAAGGAATCACAAGATGAGGAAACAAACTTGTATTACCATTCAGTGACTTCTTTTGAAAAAGTGGTTGATGATTACTTCTTACATTCCATTGGCCAAACACTGTCCTAATGTCTTCTCCAATGGGAGGCAAAATGTATTCAGACACAAGAGGTGACACTATAGAACCAGAGTATTGGGGAGAAATTTGATGACTACCTGTCAGTCTTGGGCATTTGGGAAGCTTCAGTATGAAGGTTTGAGCTGATGTTTTCCCAGATGTAGAAGGAAAAGAGAAAAGAAAAGGATTCTTAAAGTAATGTGGCAAGTAGATCCAGGAAGTGTAATGGTGTCCTGTGGACAATCTGTGCACCATCCTAGGAGCTGTAGGAGGAGACTGATGATAAATAGAGTGATGAAACAGGAGAAGGGGCTGGGCTCAGATAAGTGAAAATGGTACTATCATTATCTTCCTGCAGCTGGCAAAATTTTATCCTTGTTGAGGACTGAAAAGAATTTTATCATGTGTACTGACTACAGTTTCTTTATCAGTTCCTTTGTTGGCAGACACCTAGGAAGATTTCATTAATTTGCTACAGTAAAAAAGTACTAAAATAATACTGATGTGCATGTGTTTATGGGATGCTGACTTGGGAACCTTTGGGTCAATACCCATGAGTGATATGGCTGAGTTATCTGGTTCATCTAGTATTCAGTTTTCAAGTCATTTTGTTACATTTGCAAGTCCTAACTTGTATTAGATGCATCAAGGCATGCATACAGGTGACATGAAAGTGAAAATGAATCTGTCTGGGAAAAGGGAAGTCGAATGACAGGAGGGGGCATGAGAGTCATTAGGTTTGGAACAGAAAAATCAACATGCATCGCATGGTCTACAAGCTGTGTGCATGCGTGTGTACATGTGTGCGCGCATATGTGTGTGTCCACAAGCTCTGTGTGTGTGTGTGTGTGTGTGTGTGTGTGTGTGTGTGTGTGCATATGTGCTCATCTATACTGGTGTTTGTGGAGGCCAGAGGCCAATGTAAATTTTCTCTCTTCTTCATTTCTTTCTTTTTTTTTCTGAAATAGGGCCTCTCACCTAACCTGAAGCTCACTGTTTCTGTTGCTCTGTCTTGTGAGCAAGCCCCAGTATCTGCCTGTTTACCATTTACCTCTCAGATTGCAGAGGACACCCAGCACTCTTGCTTACCTTTTACATGAGCTCTCAGAACCAGATTCAGGGTCTCATGCTGTGCACAGCAAGCACTTCTAACTGAGCTTTCCTCTCAACCCCATGAGATATATTACTTTCATGATTACACCTCAGAAATGGCACTGGGTCAAAGGGAATGGGTCAAACATCTTACATCCTATGTCTAACTCTCCAAAAGTCTTAGGATAATGTATATTTCATGCTACTTTTCTGTAACTTTATTTTCCCTTTTATACCAGAATTACTTAACAGATCCAACTGTTTAAATGTCTCTCTGCTACACATCTGAATATTGAAATGGAAATTATTATTTGTACTCTTGGGGAGTCTTAGACAAATGCTTTTTCAGATAACTAGTATGACAGTTGAGTGAGTGTTCTCGTACAATTGTCATTTATCATTCAACTCCTGTTCTTCCAAGCAAGTCTGCCTTCAATAGTCATGTGTTTAATGATTGCTACACACTGAGCTGCTTTGCTAAGTGACAGGGCAGCTGCATAGCTGCCTCTGTCTGCATCCTATCGAGTGGCTGTCCTTGATCTGCTTAATCCTTTCTGGTGTCATTCACAGGGGAACATTCAGGGTCTTTCTACTATATCTCAGGCTCCTCTAATCTCTTCACACTGTAGATTGCTGACATCCTAACAAAGCCTTTCAGGTCATTTTTCAGCTTTACAGAAGGAAGTCAGCATTCTTCTCTCAAGTCTGATGGAGTGCTGTTTGCTTTGGGCAGTCAATAAGCAGATATCGACTGGGAGCATGTCAAGCTGTCTGAATCTCAGAGTTAACAGTCATCACAGAACAAGTGATATTTGCCAGTTTCTTTATAAGCAAACAGACCTTTTAATCATTTTTTGGATGATTGTACATGGTGAGGAAATTCTGACAATAATGATCTATTTCAAATATCTTTACCTCAGGTTTAATTCATATATTGACATTATTATATGAGTTCTTATCAAGTCGGCCAATAGCAGATAATTCTCAACCTTATGTAGACAAGAAGGAAGAGGAGAAGAAAGAAGGAGCAAAATGAGCAGAAGGGGAAACAGAGGAAGAAGGAAGGGAAGGCGATGAGGAAAAAAGCAAGATAAAGGAAGATGAAGGCAGGAAGTTGGAAGGAAATAGAAGGGACAGGATAACGTGTAGATAAGGCAGAAACAAAGAAACAGAATAGGAGGGAGAAGTATGTGAGGGTGTGTGTGTGTGTGTATAGGGAACTCAACATTTTTGATGTCTACAGTCTACTCCAACCTTGTTTTGAGACTGACTGTCACTGAACCTCAGACTTACTGATACACCTAGAGTAGGAAGGCAATAAGCTCCAGGTTCCTTCTGTTTTTTTCTTCTGCAGTGCTGGTGTTAGGTGCTCATATCCCTCACCATTTTTTACAGAGTGCTGAAGGTTGAATCCAGGTCCTCATGCCTGGAGAGCAAGCTTTTTTCTAACTCAACAACCATCTTTCTCCAGCACTAATTTATTCCATAACGTATAGCAAATATCTAATCTTTGACAGATGCTAAAATATATAAGTGAGCTTGTGACAGTGCACACACCATGATGCTCTGTTACCAGGATGGGGCATTGCTTCTGAGAAAGGAAAGGGATCTCAGAACAATGGAGATTTCAAAAGAGACTTGAAGGTTGAGAAGGCTATTAAGAAGAGGGAGTCAGCAGTAAAACCCACCAGTAACGGCTCTTGCTTGGTCAAGTATGATGGCCTGAACTTGACCCCCAAGACTCACACAGGGAAAGTGGGGAAAGGAGAGAAGAGATTCCTGTAAGTTGTTCTCTGACCACTGATTCTCTGGCTTACATGTGTGCTCGCACGCGTGCGTGCACACACACACACACACACATAATTTTTAAAAAAGAGAACTAATTTCTGGCACAAAAACAATTGTGCAAAGGCTGAGTAGCTTGGAGCTTGGTCTTCATATAGTGAGGCTTCCAGGCATCTAGCCTTGCAGGAATCCAAGAAGTAGTACAAGCAGAGTTAACAGAGACTCAAATGATTAAGAACACCCTGCTGTGCAGGGAAACCAGAGTGCAACCATAGGTTGCTTTCACTTTAATGTTGGGAAGACACTGGACTTACTGGTATTTTCACTTTGTGGCTATTTTTAGTATCAATCTCTTTTTGAAAACACAGCTCTGATGGTATGGTCAAGGTTGTCTTGAAGTGAGAGGCTGTGTTCACCTCAGATGCTGGGTGCTATTTGCAGCTGCATAAGCAACAAATGGTGGAAGTCAAAGCATGCTAGAAGGGAAAGATCTCATGAGAAATACGAATCTGACACTGGATCTCACCCATCTTTGCACAAATTTCAAATTACACATGGAAGGATTGCATCCAATTTCTTCACCTTGGGGTAGATCTTGGATGAAAAAGGTAGTAACTGAATTTCAGGTTTGGCTTGATATGGGAGACTTGCATCAAATTCAGATCCCCATCTCACAAGCTATGTGACAAAGATCAAGTTGTGTGAACTTAACATGCTTTATCTTCCACCTCTGTGACATATGACTAGTAAGAGGAGCTCCTGGGGGAATGAATATAATGCGTAGCAAGTGTAGAGCCACCTTAACTACTTGAATTACCATGACACACATAGAAAAGGGATGATGTATAACAGATGCTGTCAGAGGTTCAGTGTTTTATCCTGGCACAGTCTTTGCCCAGAAAACTAGCCACTATAGCTAGAAAGCTGCAGGGAGGTCTGAAGGGAAGTTTGGAATTGGAAAGTATATGGTGGCTAAAGTCCCTCAAGTAGGTTAAGTCAATGGTGTTGGAAGTCAAAGGAGAGATTCAGAAAGTTAAATATTGTTTTAATATATGATCTTTTGAGGGGAGTGCATGTGTGTATATACATATGGAGGGAAGAAATCAATTCCCCATGTTTCCCTCAGATATGGTCCACCTAATTTTGTGAAGCTAATCACTTACTGGGCTCGAACTAAAGTAAGTGGCCAATTACTTTAGGGCTCTACCTATATCAGCCTCCCCAGAGATGGAATGACAATTGTACAGCATCATATCCAGCTTTTCAAATATGTATTCTGGGCAAAGAAAGTACACTAACAACTGAACCACTGCCTCAGCCTTGACAAGTGAAACATTTCCAGAGATAGAAGAGATCCATGGGTACAAGAGACACAGCTTCACAGATAAAATGCTAGCCACACAATTCTGCTGATCGACACTCAAGTCCTGACAAACCATAAGAAAATCTGAATGTGGAGCCAGACACCTAACATGCTAGCCCTCCTGAAGCAGAATTAAAAGCAGAGACCAAAAAAATTTCCAGAAAGTTCTGAGACAGTAATGTGCTATCTGGAGGATATTGCACAAAGAGGGAAACATCTCAGCCTCAGCAAATTCAAAGGTGAGAACTAACTTCCCAAAATGTTACCTACCTTCACATGTGAGTAGTGGTATATGTGCATCTGAACACCAATAGTGCTGCTCCCAACTCTGTCAGATGAATGATTTTTTTAAAAAAAGAAGAGGTATAGGTGACACACAACCGAGCAGTAGTGATAAAATGTTAAAGGTTAAGGAAGCAATATAAGATATTGTCCCCAGAAGAAAGAAATTTAGAGGTCCTGTTCACAGAGGTTGTATGTCATACCTCTTACCATAAGAGATACCCATTTGTGGATTACTGGCATATGTTTAAAAAGCTTAGAGAATATCACAATGAGTCAAAGAGAAATGTAGAGAAGAAGTAAGTTTGTTCCTGTTACTAGGATGACATAGCTTACCTAAAAGTGACTGGCATTGGCTGGTTTAAGAAATTACACAGTCTGAAGCTATTCCTAGGTATTGTCAGAATGCAAATCATTCATAATTATTTCCCTAACATGAGAAGGAAGGAAACACTGACTTTAGTCTCTCTGATCCAGGAACAACAAACAATAGATCCTTTCATTCCCACTCATATGAAAAGGCTAATAAAAGACCCAAGGGCTTGGGTATCAAAGTCTTGGGAGGTCATTGAGAAGGGTGAGAGCAGACCTGGGAAGCAATGAGCTAAGAATGAGACACAGCATGTGTGGTTGTCTCTCCTTGGCACTAACCTAAGGAGAAGGAGTAGACATTTACTCAGCCCTCTTTAATATTACCTGGGGTTTTTGGTTTTAGTATATTAGTTTCCACATAGTCATAGGATAAATTCTAAAACCCTGTAGCCATAGGAAGAACCAAACTACATATGTAAGAAGCTTTTTCCTATACATGTGTATCTGTTGCCAGTGTTGTTAGGGTCAAAATCTTAGGCCTGGAAACCCCTACCCCATGACAAGCCAGAGTTGACCAGCTATTTTCAACAGGTCAGTTCAAAAGACACATAATAGAAGCAGAGAAGGGAGACTTACTTGAAGTGATGAGAATGGGAACAATAAATCCAGTTACACATGAAGTCCTTCTCAGGGTCCTGATGTAAGGTGCAGGTTTCAGTAAAGAACCAGAGGGATGCATTGCTAAGCCATCGTAGTTAAGGTGTGGTCCTGGACCTGATCCCTTTCTCTGTCTCACTTGTAAGGTGGTTTTGATGAATTATGAGAACATTAAAAAATCTCTGTCCTGGATACATTTACTTGTGTAAGCCTTCAGCCCTTTCTATCTCACAGCATGAATTCTTAAAGAAATCTCATCTTCTTGAGAATCATTCTCTCTATTATGGTAATTAACCCACCATGAGATATATATTAAGTAATATTTATTATCTAAAAATCACATACATGAAAGAGTTTTGTTCAGGGGGAGAAAAAGGTGTGGAAGCAGTGCGCAGGAGGATTTTCCAATGACCCGGTCCACCACAGGTCCAGGAACCACGCGAGAGCTCGGCTTCCTCTTTCCCCTTCCCTCATCTGGGGGCTTTACTTCCGACGCTCTTTCCAGTTGACCACTCCCCACTCGGTTCCAGCACTCCAATGCGTAGCTTCTGATTTCCTGCTACATCTCCTCCTTTTGTCTAAATAAGAAGGTTCTAACCTAAGTATAAAACTACATACTATAGGGATCATCATAAGGCGGTGTCAGGGGAAGAGAAAGGTACTAACATAAGTGAGGTCAAACTACTGATAACAAACAACAAATACAAGGTGCAATTTAATATCTAAAATGTTGATACAAGGAAATGCACAAGGATTGCTTCAAGGCTGTTTATCTTAAACAATAAAGTTCTAACACCTGAGTGTCTTTGCTGAGATGTGAAGTAATAACAACGTCAACTATCCAGTCTTCAACACCATCAAGACCTGAGAAGGAAAATATATACCTGAAGTTGGAAGCATGATCAAGTAACTTCTAAAATTTAAGAGAAGACAACAGTTAACTGCCTGGACATTCATCCACCACTTCTCTGTACAACGGGAGCATCCATCCTGGTGGCTACTGGCCTATGATATCTGAAAAACCTCCATAGAAGCAGGGTATTTTTTGGTAAGACCATCTTATCCTGTCTAGGCAGGCTTCAGCAGTCTCTATCCTTCATCCTGTTTGTCCATATTAGACAGAAAGCACGCTGGCAGCAGTTAGGGCAAGTGCTGTCCTTTGCCCCTCAGGCCATTATTCACCAAACAAGACAATCTCTTTGTAAGATGTCTGTGATGCTCAAAACCACCTTGAGAAAGGAATGGTGATGCCAGGAGTTGTCATGTCTCTCAAGGCCAAGTCGAGATAACAAAATCTTGAATGCCATATTCTCTGAGTCTATGAAGTAATTGAAGACATCTATCTATCTGGTATATTCTACCATGTTTCTGAAAAGCCTGAGTATCCTGACTGTTAGGTGGCAAATCTGAGTAGCCGTAATCTGCAATCCCAATCAACCAAGAAAGTGAAGCTAACATTGTAAAAATAGGCATTCCAAAATGAGTGTACAGCTCCTCCATAATAATTTCAAGTATAACAATCTTATGAATATTGACCAAAATACACATTTCGTATCAAATGACAACAATATCCTAACTATATATCATTATATATATAAAAATATATCTAAACATAGTTATATAAAACAACTTGTGTATATATTACAACAAATGTTATAACTAGCATAAATAAATAGAGGTAGAACTTGCATTATGGAAATGGCAATGTACTTAATACACACCAATGTGCAAAATATTTTAAACAGAGGTAGACACATGCAAAATAAGGCAATTATACATTCAACTTTGTATCAAAGTATATATTATCCCAATCAAATATATAGATTAATTTCCCATTTGTATCAATATACAAACATTTGTACTATGTTCAACTTTGTAGCAGTATACATCTTATCTCAATCAAACATATGGAATGATTTCCCATTTGTATCAACATACAAACATCTGTACCATGGTGATTCATTTTTCATTCATCCTTTGGTTAATAGTTGTTTGCAAGTATAAAGATCTCATATCTATTCCCTTTTCTTTCTTTCTCTCTCTCTTTTTTTTTTAATTCCTACATCTATAATATCATTCTATCATCTACCCAAGATTAACTTATAACCATCATATCAAAATGATAATTGACCATAACCCTCCCTTGGATGACCAACTTATCGGGAAGGGGACATAGTTCTTTCATTAAGGTGCTTCATGCTGTCTTGTGGGCTATGGTATCTCTGTGGGATCCTGTAAAACTAAAACAATGGTTAAGTCCTAATGAAGTAACTATAAACATATATATAACCATTCCATAAACATATATAACCATTCTCATCATACTGAGTAGATCCATCTGAAATTCTTGTTAAAGATATGATATGAAACTATCTTACAACTGTCCTGATTGGTCTATACCTCAAAAGTGATCACTGAGTGACATACAGCAGGTTCCTTCTTTCTGTGTCTCAAGGGTCTTCCTTTTTCTTTCTTTTTTTTTTTTCGGTGGGGGCCCCATCTTCCTTCTGGATGCCTTGGAGAGTGCTGGTAGGAGAAATTGTTTTTTATAATGGAGAATCCAATGAATACTATTAACTGAAGATATTGAACCATCAGAAAGAATTGAGTACAGACAAGATTTTTAGATTAAAAGAGTAAGAAATGCAGAAAAAAGTGAGATTTAAGATTTAAAATAAAAGTTAGATAATATTGGTCCCTATATATTTCATCTATTTTCTGCATCACCTCAAATGGCTTTTCTGATGTGAGACAGAGTTTCTAAGGTTTTATTTACCAATACGCTTGGGTTTAGAGAGGGAGAAAGCCACTTGCTCCACCTCCAAAGCCAGCCTTTTTTGTGATCAAACCAGGACCTCTTTTTTTTTCTTCAAAATACATAAAACTATGTATATATATATAATCATTAGATATAGATGTACAGTTGTGAGAATAGAGAAATTACCCTTAGTGCCTGCCAGTATCAGGTGTCCTTGTAATCCCCTGTAGTTCTTTTAACGTTTCAAAATTCTAAGCATCCAGCATCCTTTTAGCTTTGTGAAGAGGATTGTATCCATTCTTCTGTAAAAACAAAATTAAGACCCTGCTCCACCTTAGTTAAGTGAATGTTCCTTACCACATATCCAATTGTCTTATTGGCAGACGAGCCATTACTCCTTCTCCTCAGGAGGGTTCTCCTTTTCGAATTGGCTCTTTATCAATCTTGTTGGTACCCATATTTTCTCTTTTTCTGTGGAAACAAAATCAAAACCCCTACCCCAATGAAGCACATATCTGGGCTTTCATTCTGAAGTTATTACATCCTTGAAATAAACATGTTGATTCAACTCAGAAGTCCTTTCTATTACCCAGTGTTTCTCTGCAGCTGAAGTTCCTTTTTCATCAGCATTAAGAAAGTTTAATGTCAACAAGGCACTATGTAATCTCTCCTTGGGTTTTTTCATACCACCTTTCTGTTTATGATGCATCTGTTTCAAGGAGCTATGGGATCTTTCCACAACTGCTTGTCCAGTGGGATTGTCTGGTATCCCAGTAAGGTGCTTCATCTCATAATATCCAAAAATCTGCTTCATTTTCTGGGAAGCATATGCTGGAGCATTGTCAGTCTTAATTTGATCAGGAATTCCCAATATGGCCATGGCTTCCAGAAGATGAGTGAGTACTGTATTAGCATTTTCAGAACTCAGGGCGGTAGCCCACTGCATTCCTGAGTAGGTGTCAATAGTATGATGAGCATATTTCATCTTACCAAATTCTGGGAAGTAAAACACATCCATCTGCGAAATCTCATTGTTCCTAGTACCCTTAGGATTACTCCTAGAGGGTAAGGATGGTTGATTGTAAAGGGAACACTTGTCATACTTTCGCAAAATTTCCTTGGCTTGATGCCAAGTGATGGGAAAACTCTTCTTTAATCCCTTGCTATTGACATGATACTTCTTGTGAAATTCTGAGGCTTCTACCACATTCCCTATCAATAACTGATCAATCTCATCATTACCCTGTGCTAAAGGGCCAGGAAGGCCTGAATGAGCCCTGATATGTGTTACATACATAGGATGTGTTCTGTTTCTGATGATATCCTGTAGCTGTACAAATAAAAAGGTTAATTCTGTATCATCAGGAATGAAGTCAGCAGTTTCAATATGAAATACAACTCCTTCTGCATAATGAGAGTCAGTTTTCAGGTTAAGAGCCCCAGTAAAATCCAATAACATCATAATAATGGCATACAGTTCTGCCTTCTGAACAGAATCATAAGGACTCTGTGTCACCTTACTGAAGTTTTCTGATTTATAACCAGCCTTTCCTGATTTATTTGCATCAGTAAAAAATGTAGGAGCTCCAGAAATAGGTTTATCTTGTACCACACGGGGGAAAATCCAATTAGTTTTCTTTATAAACTGAATCCTTTTGCTTCGGAGATATTTATTATTAATCTCCCCCAGAAAACCACTACAGGCCTTTTGCCAAGGTTGATTGTATGCTCATAATTGATCAATTTCCTCATTGGTCAAAGGTACAACAATTTCTACCAGATCCTTTCCAGTCAACTGTCGAAGCCTGAATTTTCCTTTGAAGATCAAATCTGAAATCTTTTCAATGTATGTTTTCAGTTTTTTACTTCATATATGTGGCAGAAATATCCATTCTAATATAATATTTTCTCTTTGCATTATGACTCCTGTAGGGGAATATTCAGAAGGCAAAATAACCAGGATGCAGTCGAGGTCTGGGTCTATACGGTTAACATGTGCTTCTTGTAATCTCTTTTCCACCAATGCTAATTCTTTCTCAGCTTCAGCAGAGAATTCCCTGGGACTGTTCACATCCTAATTTCCATGTAAAGTTTTGAACAAATGAACCAGTTCATAGTTTTTAATACCAATAACCAGACATATGTGGGCAATATCCCCCAATAGCTTCTGAAAATCATTAAGTGTCCTCAATCTGTTCCTCTGAAGTTGTACCTTCTGATGTCTAATTGTTTAAAAGCCTATTTTATATCCCAAATAATTGTTAGAATCCCCTCTTTGTATCTTTTCAGGGGCAAGATGAAGTCCCCAATCAGGCAACATCTTCTTCATTTCTTCAAACAGTCTTTCTAAAATGTTTATGTCTGGGTCCACTAACAATATATCATCCATATAATGGTAAATGATAAATTGTGGGAATTGTTTGCGTATCACTTCTAATGGTTGTCGGACAAAATATTGGCATAGGGTAGGGCTATTCAACATCCCTTGTGGAAGGACCCTCCATTGGTACCTTTTTACTGGGTGTGCATTATTGAGAGTAGGTATAGTGAAAGCAAACTTCTCTTTATCTTGTTCATGTAGAGATATGGCAAAAAAACAGTCCTTTAGATCAATAATTATAATAGGTCATCCTTTAGGTAGCAAAGAAGGTAAAGGTATACCAGACTGTAAGGTGCCCATGGGCTGAATCACTTTATTAATTGCTCTTAAATCTGTCACCATTCTCCATTTCCCAGATTTCTTCTTGACCACAAATATGGGGGAATTCCATGGACTGCTTGATTCTTCAATATGCTGAGCTTGTATCTGTTTCTGTATCAATTGTTCTAGGGCTAGCAATTTCTCCTCTGTTAAAGGCCATTGTTGGACCCAAATAGGTTTGTCTGTCAACCATTTCAAAGGCAGGGCTGTGAGTGTCTTTGAGGTGCCTGTAGCTTTTAGACTGTATTGTGAAACCTGAATAACTGGTGACTGTTTTACATAGCCTCTTGAGGTATTGCTTTCAAGGTCATGATTGGGTCTTTGGTTGATATTTAAGCCTGAAGGGATTTTAATTTGAGTGTTCCATTGTTGTAGTAGGTCACGACCCCATAAGTTCACTGCTATGTTGGCCATGTATGGCTTCAATCTTCCTCTCTGTCCTTCTGGTCCTATGCATTCGAGCCATCTCACACTCTGTTTTACCTGAGACATTGTCCCAATACCTAAAATTTGAACATCTACCTCCATCAGAGGCTACCAGGGGTGCCATGCCTGTGGAGTTATGATCGAAACATCAGCTCCCGTGTCGACTAAGCCTTGCATAAAAATATTGTCTATTCTTATTGCCAACTTTGGTCTTTGTTCATTTATGGAGATCTGCCAAAATATGTGTTTTATTGGTTTACTGGATACCATCAACTTCTCTTGTAAGGACAATCTATTTTCTATGGCTTCATGGTCTACTGTTTCAGGCTTGGGATTTGTTACTTGTCCTGAGAAAGCTGCCCTTCCACTGTGACTGGATATGACTGAACCTTTTTTGCCTTGGAGGTCTGACTCTTGGGGACTTCCTGGGGGAAGCCTCGAGTTACATTTCCTGATATTAAAAGCTTGTCATCTTTGTCTCTTATAAATCTACACTCATTTGTCCAATGTCTGCCTTTGTTACATCTCCTACATAGTCCAGGAGGTAGTGACCTTCTGTTTTAGTCACTCCTGGGATTGGGAGAATTCCCATGTATGCTTTGCCTCTTTATATGGCCTGGCTTACCACAATTGAAACAAATAATGATTTGATTTCTCATCTTATCATTAGCAATGGCTTGTCCTACCCAATTCTCTTCATCAGTGTGTAGATATTCCACATTAATTGCAAGTTGAATCCATTCTTCTATAGATGCACCTCTGATCTTTAATGGCATGATCAATTTTTTACATGTCATATTAGCATTATTGAAGGCCAAAGAGAGTATCAATTGTTTCCAAACTTCTGAATCTGACACTGCTCTATTTACAGCCTGAGTCAACCTCTGTAAAAAGTGTGTATAAGGTTTCTTCGGACCTTGTTTAATATGAGTATATGACTCAATTCTTTGTCCTGGGTCGAAAACCTTTTCCTAAGCATTTAATGCAGCAGTACAGCACAGCAACAGAGCATGGTCATCATAAGTAGCCTGAACTGGCCTTCCCCAAGGATTTGGTCCTTGGAGATGGTAACATTCCCAGTTTGATCTAGAGATTCCAAGGCTTTAGCCTCTTCCCTAAACTAATTCCTTCACTGCAAGATTTGACTATCATTCAACACTGTGGTTGCCAAATTCTTCCAGTCATCAGGAATTACCCATTTCCGTGCTGACCACGAATTTATGGATTGCTTCACAAAAGACGATTGTACACCATATGTCACTATGGCTTCCTTTATTGTTTTTAGATCCTTCATAAGGATAGGTTCATAATTATATCCCACATTATCTGGAGCCCTTCCATGTGATTGTAGTTTTTTGGTCTCTTCCACAACTGGGAATAGGGTTAGAGGAGTGGGAGGTGGTCCCTTCATCGTAACCACTCTAGGTAGGGCACCTTCCCTACAGTAGCATCTTTTCAGAGGGGGCTCTCGGTTGTGTTGAGCAGATGTTGCCTCAAAATCCTTTTCTAAATCTCCATACAACCCTCATGATCTTGTAACTTAGTGGTAATGGTCTTTTCCAGTGTTTTAAAGTCCTCTATAAATGACCTCTCCAACAATTTCATAGAGTGGAAAATTCTCTCATTCCCCACTTTTACACGTTCTAGTACTTTCTGATCCAGTTTCCTAAATTTTTCATCAATATAAGCTCTCTATTCCTCTCTAACCATCGTAGACCTCTCCTCTATGAAGTCAATGAGCTTCTTAATTGTCTTAACATGTTCATTCATGTCACACATCTTAGCCTCACACCCACTATGGGGAATGTGTTCATCTCTATGCTGGGATCCTTTAAAATAGGTAGGAATAAAGTATATTATCACACAAAAAAGCAAAAGGACTCCTTGCTTGAGATAGCCTCCAAATGCATAATCCTGAAGATAATCTTTTATCACCATTGTGAAAAAGTGGGTAAAATTCTGAATATTCATTTGATCAGACATTGCGGAAGAAAAAAAATATTACCTTACTCAGATGTAATGAGTACTTATGGTCAGCAGGTGTTGCAGTTGCGCCGCAGCAGAGGTGCTTGAAGGGATTCCCCAGACAGCCTTTGTTTCCTTCAACAAATCCTATCAGCATGTGCTACCACAAACAGCTCGATCTGGTCTCTCAGATTCCCGCTCACTTACTACTTTCCCTGGCTCTTCCCAGAGACCATCGCCGTGGCCAGGAGCAAGTCCCAAAATAGCTGCTCGCTCCATTGCTAGGGGGACCTGGCTGGGTTCCTTGGAAACCACCCCACATTGGTTGCCAGATATTAGAGTAATTAACCCACCATGAGATACATATTAAGTAATATTTATTATCTAAAAATCATGTACATGAAAGGGTTTTGTTCAGGGGGAGAAAAAGGTGTGGAAGCAGTGCGCAGGAGGGTTTTCCAACCGCCCAGTCTACCACAGGTCCAGGAACTGCGCAAGAACTCAGCTTCCTCTTCCCCCTTCCCACATCCGGGGGCTTTACCTCTGAAGCTCTTTCCAGTTGACCATGCCCCACTTTTCTCCAGCACTTCGACGTGCAGCTTCTGATTTCCTCTACATCCTCTGCTATTCAGATATGAAAATTAGGGAGTAATAGTCCCTCTAGAACATATTCATTTCTGCTTGGAAAAAATAATACCTATGACAAAGTTTAATTTATAAAATAGGTACAGGAAGGGACTAAGACAATTAAAGAAAAATTGAAATAATTGTGACAACACACTGTAATAAAATTATTTACAACATAATTATTAATTAAATTTTTATGAGTTTTTTGACTGCTATAAAGCCCAGGCAATAGAAATTTCCGAATGCAAAATTCCAGTTAAGGGAACCACTCATTTCCTGAGACTCCTAAAATCCTACATCTTAAAGCCTGATCAGGTTAACCATGGAGACTCCACAGCCTACAACTTTACATCTGATCCAGAAACACTGCTCGTTTGTACATGAAAACTGCACATAGCCTGCTTAGACCTCACTGGAGCACTGGTTTCATTGGCTCCTCCTATGCACTTTTCTACCATGGGAGAAAATTAACAAATCTAAGTGTTCTTTACATGGGAAAATATTTAAAGCTTGGGATCTAAAAGACCTTGGAGTGGCACCTTGGAGCCCATTTCCTCCTGAGGAACACCTAACTCAGTCTTGATGTTGGGGTGAGGAAAGTGAATCTGCCTGGAGTGGATGCTGAACTAAGCCACCTTGGGACCTTGGGACCTCCTGCCCTTGCTGGGGGGGAGGTAAGGAGTTGAGGAGAGAAGAGTGAGTGTGTGAGTAGGAGTGGCAGGAGGGGGAAGAAAGTTTGAACAAGGCAATATATGGATTAAAAATAAGACTTTATTCATAATAAAAAAGGAAAAAAATAAAACCTAGTACAATGAATATTCGTTAAGAAAAAGAATAAAAAGATTGCCTGCATAAGGACAGCATTCTTTTCACTGAGAAAGCTTTCAAACCAATGTGTTACAAAGATTAATGAATAATGTTTATAGTCAATGGGAATCAGTCTCCCCAAGGATACAGCAATACCACTACTGGGCATATACCCTAGAGATACACATTTGTACTCCAAAGGCATTAGCTCAACTATGTTCATAGCAGCATTATTCATAACAGCAAGAACCTGGAAACAACTTAGATGTCCCTCAACTGAAGAATGGATTAACAAACGTTGGTACATCTACAAAATGGAGTACTACTCAGCAGTAAGAAAAAATGATATCCTAATATTTGCAGGCTAAAAGATGGATATGGAAAATATCCTCCTGAGCAAGGTATCACAAACCCAGAAAGATAAGCAGGGGATGTATTCACTCATTAGTGGACTTTAAACAAAAAGTAAAGCATGTCCAAACTGCAATCCAAACCACTGAACAGTATGGGATCTAAAGCACCTTGGATCTGCAACTTGGAACCCATTCCCTCGTGAGGAAAGCCTGACCCAATCTTGGTGTTGGGATGAGGAAAGCATATTTGCCTGGAGTGGATGCTGAACTTAGCCATCTTGGGACCTTAGGACCTCCTGCCCTTGCTGGGGAGAAGATAAGGAGTTGGGTAGAGAAGAGATACTGACTAGGAGGCGTGGGAATGGGAATGGAGTTCAAGCAAGGGGATACATGGATGAAAAATGAGACTTTATTCATAATAAAATATGAATAAAAAATCTACATTATGAAAGGAAGCAGAATTTGAAATCAGTGACAAATGAATTAAAAGATTTTTTCTCATTCTACAAAGAAGGAAGCATGATGGTAATTGTTATATACATCACAACAAGATTTACCAATAACATCTATGCCATGTTCCTTATCAAAGATTGGAAGAAGCCAGACAATGTATTCACCTGGAATGATCTTTCTCTCTTTTGAAGATATTAGTCATTCTAAAGCTTTCTACATCATCCCCTACATATTAATTTGTTCTTTTCGTTCTTTTCTTTCTCTTTCTCTATACATCTGCCTTCTTTTCTACCTTGTGTTTTATTTTGTTGAAGACACAAGAAAATCAGCTTCAAATGACAGCACTGGATTAGCATCATAGAAATGTGATCACAAATGTTTGCTCACAGAAGCAAGAAAGCATCCCAAATTTAGATATGAGAATAACTGCAGGCAAGTCAGTTGTTGATGTCACTTCATTTGGAGTACATTGATGTTTACTATGAACTCTGAGCAAGAACTAAGACTACTTGTTCTTCTTATATATTTCCATCAGTGAAAGACTACTTCCTAGACAAATGCTCCAATGTACTTCATAACTAAGACCTAAACTAGGCTGTAGAAAAACTCCAGGGGTAAATCACTTGACACTCAAGAATCAGAAACTGAGTTTGAAACCCCAGAAATCACATAAAATCTGATGAAAGATAAAAGGCAGAGACAGGAAACTTCTAGAAGCTCACAAGCTAACTAACTTAGTGTACAAAGCAAAAAAACAACAAAGATATGCTGTCTCAAGTAAGATAAAAGGTTAAAGTAGAAGACTGAGGTACTCCAGCAACTGCCCCATGTGTGCCATTATATCCACATTCACATACACAATTACATGCATACACACACACACACACACACACACACACACACACACACACTCTATTGGCATACTCTCATATAAATATATATATATGCTCAATTTAACACATAAAAAGGGATCTGAAAGATTTATCCATATTAAACACAATATGTGAGGATTATTATCCCTTTGGGTCTAGGCAGAGGAAGGTTGGAGGTAGCATTTTTCATTAAACAATGTCTTCATACCTTCCCTCTAACATAACTCTCTACACAGTCTCTTTGGTTAAGAAATGCACAGACAACTTTTAGTTTTTTGCACATGTCATGTGATTGGAATCTCAAAACCAGGAGTACCACACGAGAGTTTATTACAGCAGCAGAGATAGGGGCAGAAGGGAGCAGAGAGAGAAGAAGGGGAAGGGGTGGGGCTCATGTGAGCCCTTTCTTTAAAAAGGGTGGGTGGGCATCGCCACACCCGGGGGCATGATTGACATTGTTACATTCCAGGTGAATGCAAGCTTTGGAAATCCTTACAACAACAATTAACACAGTATCTAGTATCTGATATTTTCATGCTAATTTCCATCAATCATGTATTATAGACTGAAGTTCATCAAACTTCATGACTGTTTTCCATAAAATAGACACCTAATAATTGACACATCCCCAGATGAGCACAACCTATGGGTATGGAAGCATTAATGATGACAGCTTTCCAGATGACTATTGGAGCTGACAATTGTAACAACTTTGCTACATAAATTTTGCAGGGCTGATGAGGGTTTAGCATAATGTGGTCATTGGTGGAAGAAGCCCAGACACAGCTTAGATCATCACTGGCACCCATGATCTCAGGTAACTTGCTCACTTCTTGTGCTCTATGATTCCTCATGAATTCATACTAGGCTATGAATTGGTTTTCCTAAGACTTGTAAATCTCTCTGGAAACCTGACCCAGAATGAGGATGATGACTCACTGTGCTATGTCACAATCACTCTATCCACTTCTTTCTCTCTCTTTTTATTTGTATTAATGAATCTCTCCTTTCTTTCTGTATGCATGACTGACATACATACATATATATGTATAGGCAGGGATTCACACTTCAGAGAAGGATGTCCAGTGTTTTGCTACATCACTTTCTAAATTGCTCCTTTGAGATGAGTCTTTCTCTTGACTCTGGGTCTAAGCTGGCAATCAGTTGACTCATTGATGCTCTTGCCTCTGTGCCAGTGATGAAGATAAAGGTGCATGTGTGCCATGCCTGGCTTTTTATCTGGATGCTGGAGATTTAAATGCAAGGCCTTATGTTTGCACTTAAAAAACTTTTACTCAGTAAACTTTCTCCCTATCTCCCACTTTTCAGTTCTTATTTAAACCATTGTCTGATGTCCTTGCTTAGAATAATATGTACATAACTCTCATTTTCCATCTCTTGTCTATGGTTCAATAAACAGTGAGGGTACCTTGGCTGTCTTCTCTCTGCTATCTCTTAAAAACAACAGACCAAAACAAAAGGTTTATTTTTCTAAGAGTCACCAGATACCTCTTGAAGCAGTCCACAGATGTGAATCATGGGGATTTTCAACCAGAGAGGGAAAAATCAAAGAGTACTAAGCAGTAAAATGATGTGTTGCTACTGATCAATATTTTATCAATTTCATTTTAAACTATAACTGACTTCTTTGATTAAATTGTCAATCAAGTAAGTGAATGTCAGCCTGCTCACTTTGAACAATGCAAAGTCATCTTGACTGCAGTTTGGAGAAAAGATTCAGAAAGTATTTTTCTCCACATGTTGAAGTTTTCTAACACAGCATTTCTGTGACCTGTGTCAAGTTATTCTACTAATTGGAGCCTTTCTGATGCCTCCTTCAAGGGAGAAGTAATAGAATCCGCCCCTATTGCTATTGAGATAAATTCATGAGTCAGTGGGCGTGAAATCTCCCTGACAAGTCAGATCATAGCCCTTCTGTGGTTCCTCCTGCATTTATATCATTTTGTCCTCACTGCAGCCTTGAGGAGGGGCAAAGTGGGTGTTCTTTTTCAAATTGATGAGATGGAGAATAGTCCAGAACGGAGAGCCAAGGACAAAAATCACAAATGAAAAATGCCTGAATACTGTAGCTCTTCTAAGAAGAGGGTGACTACATCACACTCTAAGTAAGATCCATTGTTTATAATAAGTTGCCAGTGTGTTTTGTGTGTCTACATGTCAATGCACACATAGGTATGTGTGTTCATGCTCAAGGGTTCAGAAACATCTGTTTGTGTGTGTGTATGTGTGTGTGTGTGTGTGTGTGTGTGTGTGTGTGTGTGTGTGTAAGAAAGAGAGAGAGAGAGAGAGAGAGAGAGAGAGAGAGAGAGAGAGAGAGAGAGAGAGTTTGAGTTTGGATATCTTCTGCATCCCCTCTCCACCTTCTTTTTTGAGTCTTATATTGAAACTAGAGTTCACTCTTCTTAAAGACTGGATGGCCAGCACATCCCTAGGATCTATCTACCACCACTTGGGTTATAGGCACACATAAGTGAGCATGGCTATACCCAGGTTTACTTGGTTTTGGGGGCTGTACCAAAGTCCTTGTGCTTGTACAGCAATTTCTTTGCTGTGTTCTAGCGCCAAGGATAAATTTTAACCTTTTAAAATAGTTTTCTTAAAGTTATTTTGAGAATATCAATATGTTGTTTCAATTGTTCAGTGAGACTTTATTAACTGAAAATTTATATATGTATGTTTGTTTGTATGTATGTATGTATGTATGTGCACAAATGTATGTAAGTGAGAATACTTATTCAAAGGCTGGATTCCATTTTTTAAGAACCATTTACCTTCTTCGTGACAGGAAATTTTCAACAGACTGTTCTGACTGTCTAGGGACTAGAAGTGGTCCACATGTCTCTGCATCCCCAGAGATAAGACTATAATGACCATTTCCAGGCACAACTCCTTTTGTCGGGCTCTTGGAATTAAACTCAGGCCACCATGCACTTCGCTAAATGAACCAGTCCCCTATTGCTTTTTCACTATGTTTATACATATTATTTCTGCTGTTGGGCTCTGTGACTGAGGCTTGCAGACTCTGGCCTCTAAATACTTTTTAGAACATCTCTGATTCACTGGCCTTTACTAGATCATATCAAGGCTTTTTCTCCTCCCTGTCTGTTGACCTTATTTCAACTTGGCCACTTCTTTCTATGTCTTACTTTGCCTTTCTGTTTAATTCTCTATTGTAGTCAACAATCCCTCACCCTATATGCACACATGGTTGCCATAATTAATGTTTCTTTCTTTTACTCTTTGAAGTCAGAAGCATTTGCTTGTACTGAGTAGGTTTCTTAAAACCAGCACCAGGTTTAGAAATTTGTTTATGCAAAACTAGAATACTTAGATAATAGAATTACAAAGTTTATCTTATTGACACTTCTTCCTGCAAATTCTATCCTGATGGAAATAAAGTATCATGTATCTCAGAGCATGAGGTATGCTGCCTTTAACCACCAGACAGAGAAATTTCCCAATTTTAATTGATTGAAAGAACTGAGGCTGTAGCTTTTCATGAAGATTGTATCTCTCTACATTAAGTCCCATAAATTCTCAAAGGGGCTTGTAAGCCATCCTCCAGTTGATATAGTTATAGATGTGTCCAGTTTTAAGATCCTAAAATAAATAGAACATTTGAATAAGAAAGTATATGTGCAAAATATAAAAGAGAAATAAAACCATCGAGTGTCATAGGACATGAAGCTGAGTTTATTAGTCTGTCAGTAGATTAGTTGCCAAAGTGAGTTTTCAGCAGCTCAGATTTCCTGATACCAGCTAATGCAATGATAGAGACCCTGGCAATCATCCCCTTGCTTCTGTCTCCCTGAAGCAGCTGTCATTAAGACTGGAAGAGGAAAGGGGTGTTTTCTCTCTGCTAATAGTTGAATTTATTGCTGCCTGTTGTTTAAATAGAACAACAGAGTATAAATGTCTGTATAAAGTATGTACATGAATGATGCCTATGCTCAGGAGCTACCAGTGGAAGGGTCTGTCCTCCCTGGGTTCCATTTCATAGATACTTTATGCTTAATGACACCATACTTAAAAGATGGGGAAGGGTGCTTACTACAAAAATATGAAGATTTGCAACGCCCACATAAAAAACCAGGGCCACCATGTGCACATGTAGCTCCAAGTGCTAGCCAAGCAGGAAGGAGAGACTTTCAGAGACAAAAGATCACACCAGCTAGCTAGGATAAAGAGAATGTTGAGATCCCACTTCAGTGGGAAACATTGAAGTAAATGAGACCAAGATGTGGAGTGACAGAAAAATACACAATGTCTTCCTCTGCCCTCTACACACATATGCACAAGTTTGTGTACTCACAGACATACTACCACACAACACACACACCTACATACACACATACACACACACACACACACAGAGAGAGAGAAAGAGAGAGAGAGAGAGAGAGAGAGAGAGAGAGAGAGAGAGAGAGAGGACAAATTTTCTTTTAATTTAACTTTTTATTTAAAATTTAGCATGAAAAACTAAAGTATGCTTGAAAACCAAGATAGATAGTTCTAGGCTCTAGTAATAATCTAATTGGGTGACAAGATATTATTGTACATTGAGCATCGGCTTTCTCTCATTTCAAAATATGATGGCAGCAACAATAGCTATAATTCTTTTGTAATGAGGCAGTAGATCACACACATCACATGAGATAGTGGACATAGTTTCTTAGAAGGAGATGAACATTTTTATTTTTATTTTTGAAAATTTGTTTATTACTTACTTTAGGTTTATTTATGTATTCTTTGTATGTGTCTTTGTGTGGACATGTCCATGTGGCTTTAAGAGAGGGCATTAGGAGGCATGGGACTGGAGTTATATATAGGTGGTTGTGAGTTTCCCACAGTGTACAGTAGGAACTAAACTTGAGTCTTCTGTCAGATCCACAAGTGCTCTTCAGTGCTGAACAATTGATCCAGCATCTTCATTTAGCTTTATTTTATTTTAGTTTTCTTTTCTGTGACCTTGAAGTTTGAAGCTGAACCTGGCACATGATAATTATTAAGTGCTGTATCACTGAGTCATATCTCCACTCCAGAGTTCACACATTTCTTCTCATCAGACTCTGCTTTTGTCCATTCTGCTCTGAGGTGCATTAGTATGAAATTCTGGCTTCTTTGCCTGAAGGAACATCTGGGTTTGTGTTTCTTTGCATCTTTCCCTCAAAATGGTTTTCTCAAAACTCCCTGCCTTGTGTTAGCTACAACTTCTATGATTCTCCTCTTAGATGTGAAGGATTGTTGCCCCTGAAAGGTGGAATCTATCAATCCCTTGTTTTCTCTAGTTAGAGTTTGGTCTCCAACAATTGTGTTACAGAGAATTCACCATTGACGTCCTCCTCACAGAATTGCCAGGAGTCACCAGAAAAAAAAAGAGACTATCATTTTTAAATGTTAGTTGAAGACTTAAAAATAAATGTTTAAATCATCTGTCTTTCTGTATATGTGCCCACACATGTAAGTAAAGGTTCCTGTAGAGGCCAGAAGGATGTGGGGGATTTCTGGGAGCTGGAGTTACAGGCAGTTGTGAGCAAATGTACATGGGTGATGGAAATAGAACTTTGGCCTTCTGTAAGAAAAGTACATAGTCTTAATCCTTGACCCTCCCCTCCAGTTCTCACTAATTGTCAATACCCTCAATGTTTCTGACAGAAAGTTTGTGCTGGTGGAATGGACAGTTTTCAAATTTGTTGGATTTAGAACATGATTAAGCAATATTTATCAGAATGAGAAATTTATGTCATTTTTAATAATTAGCACAAAGTCTGCTTTTTTCATAATGTGATAATAACTCCAGCTGATTTCCAAATCAATCATCACAGTTGATCCTAGACTTTACATTGTCTATAGTTACATTAGGATTCCACTGATATTTATTTTCATTCATCTCATTCCCTATAAATCTTCCCTGTTTTAAGCACACTCACATGTGCAACACACATTTATATCAGTCATGTACAAGTAAGTGTTGATGATGGGCCCAACATTAGACTAAGCATTGTGCATGACATTCAAGCAATTTAAGACCTGATTTCTAAAGTCAAAATCTTTAAAATAGAAAGACTGTGGATTACAGTGCTATAATACACACTGAAAAAACTGTAGGAATAATTTGTTATATGAACAAACAGACCTCAATAAAACATATGGCTTACATATAAATATTCAACAGAGAGGAAGATCCACACAAGAATGAAGTATATGTGACTATAAAGTTGAGCTACACTATGTAGCACAGGCAAGATCTGCACAGTCATAGAACATGAAGAGGAATCAAGAATCCAGAAGACATGAACTTGGATGGAGTGGTAGATAAGGAGAAGAGTGGCCTTAATTGTCTTGAGTTATTATGGAAGATGATGAAAATTGATAAACACAATCGATACTAAATAGTTGTAGGCACAGGAACAGCTAACTGAAAAATATGTAAGAAATTTAGTATAAAAGTATTTATTTCCATGGTTGCAGGAGCTGACTAGGCAAGTTTGAAATCTAAAGGGTCTATAGTTGGGAAAGGAGGCTAGATGTCAAGGACAGGAACTTAAGCTATTTTCCACCAGTTCAGTGTGATTGTAAGAGTGTATGTTGTGTGTGTGTGTGTGTCCATGTGAGTTTGTATGATTGTGTGAATGCAAGAAGTAATTAGGTGTTAGTTTGTATGTATATATGTATGTAAATAATTGTTACACTGTGTACATGTGTATGGATACATGTGGATACTCCTGTGTACAGTGTTTACATGCATATGTATGCCTGTGCCTGCATGCATATATCTGTGCACATTCATGTGTCTCTATATGTGAGTGCATATGAGTGCATGTACATGTGTGTGTGGTGTATGTGAACATAACTATGAGTGTGTTTGTGTCAGTGTACATGACATGTGTATGCATGTCTGCATATGTGTATTTTCCTGTGTACATATATGTACGTGTGTAAAAGTGTATATTCCCATGTGTGTGTGTGTGTGTGTGTGTGTGTGTGTGTGTGTGTGTTGGGTAGGACAAAGGATAACCTTGTATGCTGTTCCTCAGGAACTGACCATAATTCTTTTTAAGATAAGGTCCCTCCCGTGGCAGGACTCACTGATAGGGCTAGGTTGGCAGGCCCGTGATTCCTTTTCTCTGCCTCTTCAGCAATAGGATCACACATTTCTTTCACCACATCTGGCTTAGTGAGTGTGTTCTGGAGATAAAACTTCATGCTTCTAGGCAAACATTTTATTAGCTAAGCCATCTCTCAACTCTGAGGCAATATTTCTTTCAAGAAAGATTCAGCTCCACTTCAGGATTTTCTGATGATTGCAGACAGCTCACCCTGATTTTTGCATAGCCTCACTTAAATAAAGTCAGCTGCTCATGGATTTTAATCTCATCTACAGAACACTTTTACAGCAGCACTGAGATCAGTGATTCACTGGATAACTGGGTGCTGTATTCTTGCCAAGTTGATACATGAAACATCCTCACAGTCATCTACCACCTTGGCCCTGTCCTTTCTCACTTAATCTATATTCAGCTATGCTTCTGCCAGACATGGCACACTACAGCTTAACATGTCTTGGCTCTCCTGTTTCTCTCCATGTCACTTAAGCTTGTCCAGCCCTGTGATGGTGTTATGTTGCATTTGAATAAGATGCAGGTATACTTTGTTTTATATAAACAAAGCATATCTCTTTGTCTCTTGTTCTTAGTTTAAAATTTACATTGTGGGGTTCGCAGAGATGGCTGAGTTGATAAAGTGATCACTGCATATGTAGCAGGACTTGAGTTTGATCTTCTGAACTCTTATTCAAAGGCAGACATGACACACATTCTTGCAATCCTTACAGTAGAGAAGCAGTGACAATCAGATCCCTGTAGCTAATTGGGCAGACAAGACAATTCAGTGATTTCCAGGTAAATTAAGAAACTTTGCCTCAAAACACAAATTGGACTATGGCCAAGGAAGAGACCTGAGCTTAACTGCTGGCTTACATATTCACACATGAAGGCATGCAGGCACACACACACACACACACACCTTACACACCTTTCTCTCTCTCTCTCTCTCTCTCTCTCTCTCTCTCTCTCTCTCCTTTCTCTCTCTATCAATGGAGAAACTGGCTCCTGAGTTGTATTTTATCTTGTTCATAAATCAGGGTATTTCTTAAGCAAAAACACATTCTTCTGATTCTTTTTATGTCAACAAGTAAATTTAATGGCATCAAATCTACTCTGCATTCTTACTGTTTTCCAGAGGCCTATGTTTTAAAGGCTGGACTCCAGGGTAGCACCATCAGAAACTAGAATTTGGGTGGCCTTAAGAGAGTGAAGGGGACTACCTCTCCCATTTTTTATTCTCTGGTGCATTCATATTAATGGCTTTGTCCACCAGCAGCTCCTTCATGTTGAACTCTCCTGACATAGGCATAAAAGCAATAGATCATCAACTCCATAGACCCAAACTTTTAGCCTTTATAAACCTTTTTTTTCACAAATTTATGTCAAACATTTCTATTATAGTGACAGAAAAGTAGAACAACATGAGAACTTCTTTCAACCCTTCTTCAATATGGGGTTAGGGTTTCTATTGCAGTGAAGAGACACAATGACCATGGCAACTCTTATAAAGAAAAACATTGAATAGAGGGTGAGGGCTCACTTACAGTTCAGTGTGGTGATATATGAGACTGATTTTATTAAATAGAAAATCTACCATCACAGTTCAGAGATTAAGTCCATTAATTGCCATGGTCAGAAGCAAGGAAGCATGCAGGAAGACATGGTATCTAGTTACACTCCTGTATTACAGCACCTGTTATGCATATGCTACCTGGATCCCACCGTTGTCTACATGAAAGTTAGGCTCTGTTCTTACTGAAATTAATGAGCTGTGGATAGGAACTTGTTGGGAGAGAGCAGAGGTCCCAGGGAGGCTAGGTTAACTGTGTGGTCAATAGTGAATTACAGTCATGGGGAGTCAGTGGCAGTCAGGATGTCAATCACTAGCAATGTGGGGCATCCAAGTCCCCTTTAAACTTTCTCATTTTTTAGAATTCTCTGAACTATATTGATTTTCTTCTTTACTTTATCATCAGCAATGACCACTTTAAGCTTTTTTAATTGTAAATGAAAATGATGGTGAGGTGGGAATAAAAGCAGAAGTTGAAATAGTCTCTCTGTAAGAGTGTCAAATCTTCTCTTTCTTTCTGCTTAAAACAAAGTCCAGTACTATAATTAGAAGATGAAAAATAAAAGAGACAGCACAGATTCCCCAATGTGATTCCTCAATGAAGAAATCAAAGTTCTTTAATTTTTAATTTTCTAGCATGGCAACATAAAACAATCTGATTAAGAGCTCTGTCTAGCATCAGTAAAGGATAGGCAGAGTTCATGCAGCTGTGACTTAGTAGAAATGCATAAGAGTTGGAAAGAAAGTCTGGTTCACTTCAGATGGAAGGTATTCTAAAAGCTGAGAGTTAACAGGAAGTGGATTCACGCAGGAATGATCAGCTGAGAGATGCTGTCAAGCCCAGAGTGTAACAGGTGCAGAGATGAGCCAAATCCCAGAATGTTGTATAACAGGAAGATAAGAGAGGAGTGTGGGAGGATTTCTTCACAGACACTGAAAAAAAAATGTATTTTTGGTACTCATGGAGACTGTGTACATGAGGACATCTTCCCTGTAGGTAACAGTCATGTCACAGAAAAAAAAAAAAATATGTTTTCTTTCCAGTTTAAAAGGAGAATTTTTTAAAGCTGAGTTATTTTTATAAACAAGGGGATAGGAGAAAAAGGAAAACAGTAAGCAGATGGAAAAATTTTCTTTGTCCATTAAAATAAATCTAAGAATTTAAGATGTGGCTCATTGGGTAGTGACCACACTTTTCGTCTCAGTCCCGAGGAAGTTGGGGCAAGAGATTTCTAGTCCTGTCCACATTGTGAGCTCAAGGCTAGTGTGATCTATATGAGATTCTGAATCATGAAAGATTAGACTGCAGGTGATAGTGAAAGTCACAAAAAGGAAGTTCTTGCAGATCTAAAGCACTGCTCAGGATTTTGGAGCTACATCTTAAGAGAAAAATGTGTTTAATTTCTGACATAAAAGGAAAAACAAATACACAGTCTGGAAACTTAAGCACAAATGTGAAAATTTTTTGGCACCAAGGAAACTCTGTGTCCAGAGATAAGGCTTTTTCCTTTTTGCAATAAAGATATTAGGTCCATCTCTACAAAATGCGGTTGGCATCCATAACAGTGAGTTTTCAGTTTTATACTTGTCATAAAGTTGTCATGTCTTCTCCAAAGCTGCCCAACATGAGAACTGTGATAGTAGGGAGGACTTGTAAATGAGTCCAGTATTGAGAAAGTGTTTTTTGTTTTGTTTTTTTTCCTTCAAGGAATTGTGATTTAAATAACCTACTTTTGTTGAATTTTGTGAATCTGTATCTGTAATATGATGAAGCTCTCTGATGCATTTTCCAGCATTTTCCTATTTATTTCTAGCCTGTAAAGAGTGTTTAAAACAAAGTTTTTCAGAGTAACAACTTATACAATGAATATTTTTATGAAGAGACAGAGAAACAGAGGGGTAGAGACAGAGATACACAGAGGGAGACAGAGAATGAAAATTTATTAGAATGATATGTAGGCTATGGTCCAGCTAATCTGGAAATGGCTGTCTATGAATGGAATGTCTAAGAATCTAATCATTGCTAGTCCACAATTCTGGATGTCTCAACTGGTCTTCAGTAGATCCTGAAATCCCACATAAAGAGGCTCTAATGCCAGTGAAGAACTAAACTTTCTCAAAAGGTTAGAAAGACCAAACAGGCAAAGAGCAAAAGCTTCATTCTTTCATGTCCTTATTCAGGTTTCCAGTAGGAGATATAGCCTACATAAGAAGTAGGTTTTCCCTTCAAATGACCTGGATTAAAGTTTATCTTTCCACCTGAAAGACCCAGATTAAAGACATCTGTTTTCTTTTAATATATATATATATATATATATATATATATATATATTTTAAGTGAATTGGTGTTTTGCCTGCATGTATAACTAAGTAAGAGTGTTAGATCTTCGAATCACAGACAGTTGTTAGCTGCCATGTGGATACTGGGAATTGAACTCAGGTCCTCCAAAAGAGCAGTCTGTGCTCTTAACTGCTGAGCCATCTCTCCAGCTCAAGACATGTGTTTTCTTTCTTTTTTTTTTAACTTTGTTTATTTATTTAATTTCCTTGGTGTTTGCCTGGAACTGGAACTACAGACAGTTGTTAGCTGCCATGTGGGTGCTGGGAATCGAATCCGGATCCTCTGGAAGAGCAGAGGGTGCTCTTAACCACTGAGCCATCTCTCCAGCCCCCAACGTGTGTTTTCAAAGCTCAAAAGATCTGAATAAATAAACTTATCTTTAGTTTAGAAGTAGATTTCTCTACTTCAAATTATGCAAAAAAAAAACCCACACAAGTATGCCTACAATTTTGGGGTTTTCTAGTTAATTCTAAATGTAATCAAGTTGACACCAATAATAGACAAGACAAGAGAAATAGAAAAAGAGATTCAAACAAAAGTTTGAAAAATGGGCCAGAAGCATTGGCCTATTTATAGCTTATACATTTGTGAATGATTTGTTAATACATATCCCAGATTCTCAGCAGGGACTAGTCCTGAAATTGCTGCATGTCCCTTTGCATCCTACTTGCTATCCTCAACATCTCAAATGCCTGTGCCTGTGTGACAAAGTTTCCAAGCTTGTGTGCAGAAGCATCTGCATAGAGATCAGAAGACATTAGGTGGTATTCTACAAGTGTCACCTACCTTATAGTTTGAGACAGAGTCTCTACTTGGTGCTGTGGGAATATGTTCTGGTACATTAATATTTGTCCCTCCTACTGGTTTAATACAAAGATGATGGGCCAGAAGGCAGACAGGAAGTGTGGGTGGCACTACTGGCCTAAGAAAACTCTGGGAACAGGAAGACCAGAGCAGAGATACCAGAGAGATGCCAGATGAGATGCCAGCAGAAGCAGAGGCAACCTATTACACATTGCATGGAACTCAAACAAGTAGGCTAACCCAATCAATCAGTGAGCCCTGGTTATAGACTTGTTTCTTCTGCCTCAGCAGAACTGAGATTACAGCCGCATACCATTGTCCATTTTGTGAGGATTTAATTCAGGTTCTCCTGTTTGCAGAGAAAGCCTTTTACTAACCAAGCATGTCCCTGATCCAGTCTTCCCTAGATTTTGAAGAACTCTATGAAGGTTGAAGACTATAGGAAAGGTTATAGGCTTCATCTTACCTTCTTGACCACAGTGGATGTTTGTAGATTCTGGCTAGTTCTTGCCTTCTCTTGTCATCTCTTCTTCACTGTGAGTTTCAAGAGCCATTGTCTAATGCATAGACAAGTACCTAATGATAACTTTTATTAGTTCCTACATTCTCATTAGATCACTTCCTGTTCATCTGTGCACATCTCTTAACAATCTACTTATCTGACTAAAATACCTTTACAAACTAACATGCACAGTTTACATAAACATAACCACAGAAACATATTGGTAGGGTAAAATTTAGCAAGGCTGGCCAGAAATTTCAGGTTCATTAGTTTCCCAGTAAAATCACCTCTACAACAACAATGTTAACCTCCTACCTGTATAATGTACTGCTTTAGGAGTTAGTGTTACTTGAGTAATAGGAGTAATAATTAGTTTATGGCTGATAAAATGCTTGTTTTATAAACACAAAGAACTGCATTCAGATCCTAGAATTGTTGTGCAAAAGTTGTTCTTAGTAGCATTTGCTTGTAATGTTATTCCTGAGAAGATGGGGACAGGTGGATATCTGGAACTTGCTGTTAGTCAGCTAGCCTGGCCTGTCTGGAGATGACCAGGCCAGGCAATTTTCATAAAATAGAAAAAAGGAGAAGGATCTCCTGAGAAAAAATACCTTAGGTTCACCTTTAGGCTTCACATATACACACCTGCATACACATACTCACATACCTGTACACATATACCTGCACACATACACACCTTTACACACACAAACACACCTGCATACATATTCAAATACCTACACACACACACACACACACACACACACACACACACACACACACACACACAAACTCACACACACACAAATATACACAAAGAATTTTCAAAGCATGCTTTTGGGGGAAGGGCTGTGCCATGTTTTAAATTTCCAGTACAGTCTGAACATGAATACCCTGTGGAATACCCCCTGAGACACCTGGTAATAGAACTTATTCTCCCTAAAAGTTTGCTCATGGTACATTTGTTAAACACTTGTGTCAAATATCATGGGACCTGCAGAACTGAAAGGCATGCATTTTCATTGCAAAGTGTCTTTTTTGCAGATTAAAAACTAGGCATTTTCCAATTTATTCTGGAAGACAAATTCTTTATGGTATATAAATGCAAAATATACCCATTTATATTATCTCCATATCTCCTGTGTAGAAGACTTGAGTCTCATTAACAATGATGACACAGACAAATCCTGTATAAATAGGGTGTCCTCTGAGAACTTCTCTAGAATTTTTCATGTTTCCTCTGTCATGTTGTGATCGGTTTGGAAAATTATGAGTATAGTACAACAATCTTTTGTGTTTTTACTTATTTCCAGAATTTAGAGGACAGAACATGCAGTTTGCAGTTAGAGTCAATATCAGTGTCTCAAATAATCCACAGCAGCTGGATGGCTTAGAGCACTATTTTTGCATTACATGAGCTCATTTGCAATATCTGTAAATAGATAGGTTGGGAAGCCAGCTGTTCCCCACTCAGTCTCCCAGCAACTGAGCTAAAGTTTAAGGACAAGTGTTTTGGGGAAAGTGGGCTGAGGAGATAAACAGTATTTTAGTATAGTTTTGTTTTATCTTGTTTTGTTTTTATAAAGAATAATGACAAATCAAAACACCATGCCATCCTTTTCTGGATAGACTACACTCTAAGATAATAAAATAAAGATAAGAAGTTCCAGTTTTAAATGTTGTACCCTTATCAAGGAACCTCCAAAGACTGCGATGGAAATGAATTCTGTTGTAAACACATGAGAGTCAATTTATTGTTTTGGACAGGTTCAAACGAACCTGGTGGAAACCCTTTGTTCCAGCATAGTGAATTACCCATAGAAGGGTAATCGGCCAAGAGGTCAAAGGTGAGGAGGTTTGATTTGAAAATACATCAGCCACACACCATGAATAATTAAATTTATTAAATATCAATTAAAATAAATAAGTAAAACTCTTTTTTAAAAACAGGAAAAGCATTGATCTTACCAAAAGCAATCTACAGATTCAATGCAATTCCCATTAAAATCCCAACACAATTTTTTACAGACCTTGAAAGAACAATACTCAATTTCTTTTGGAATAGCAGGAAACCCAGGACTGCCAAAACAATTTTGTTCAACAAAAGAACCTCAGGTGGCATCACCATACCCAACTTCAAATTATGCTAAAGAGCCACAGTAATATAAACACCTTGGTACTGGCATAAAAACAGACTTGTGGATCAATTAAATCAAATTGAAGGCCCAGACATTAACCCACACACCTATGAACACTCGATTTTTTGACAAAGAGACCAAAAATATTCAATGGAAGAAACATACTATCTTCAACAAATGGTTTTGGCATAGCTAGATGGTAGTGTGTAGAAAAACTGAAATAGATACAAACATGTCACCCTGCACAAAACTTAAATCCAAGTGGATCAAAGACCTCAACATAAACCCAGCTACACTGAACTTGATAGAAAAGAAAGTAAGAAATACTCTCCAGTGCATTGGCATAGGTGACCACTTTTTAAATATAACACCAGTAGCACAGACACTAAGAACACAATAAGAGGAACCTCCTGAAACTGAGAAGCTTCTGTAAGGTCAAGGACACAGTCAATAAGACAAAACAAAAGCATACAGAATGGCAAAAGACTTTTACAGTAACAGAGGATTGATCTCTAAAATATATACAGAACTCCAGAAACTAGAGCCCCAAACCCTTAATGCAATTAAAAAATGGGGTTCAGAACTAAAATGAGATTTCTCAGCAGAAGAATTAAAAATGGCTGAAAGGCACATGAAAAAGTGCTCAACACCTTTAGTCATCAGAGAAATGCAAATCAAAACAACTTTGAGATGCCACTTTACATCTGTCAGAAGGGCTAAGATTGAAAACACAGACGACAGCCTATGCTGCAGAGGTTGTGGAGCAAGGGGAGTATTCCTCCATTGTTGAGGAAGTATAAACTTGTTCAGCTACTCTGGAATGCAGTATGGTGGTTTCTCAAAAAATTGGGAATCAACCTTCCCAAGGATCCAGCAATACCACTTTTAGGCATATACCCTAAAGACGCACACTTGCACTCCCAAAGCATTAGCTCATCTTCGTTCATAGCAGCAATTTTTGTAATAGCAAGAACCTGGAAACAACCTAGATGTCCCTCAACTGAGGAATGGATTAACAAGCTGTGGTTCATCTTCACAATGAAGTACTACTCAGCAGTAAGAAAAAATGATATTTTAAATTTGCAGGCAAATGGATGGATATGGAGAATATCCCCCTGAGCGAGATATCATAATCCCAGAATGAGAGGGGATATAATCACTCATTAGTGGGCTTTAAGAAAAAATGAAAATAGAGAGATGTCATTGCACACAAGATCTCAAGACTAGAACATATCTCACTACTACATTGATGGCCTCTGGCAGGGAAAGACTTGTTTTCTTCAAGGGTCTGGCCACAGGGAGTTTAACTACTCTTCAGTAACTGAGCAGCATGAATGGGCAGTTTTGTTTATTTTTTAAGTTTTATGGAATTTTATTTGTCTTAGTTTTTCAAATTATAGTAATATTCTATATTAAGACCATATTTTTTGTGTTTGTTTCTGTTATTGCTGTTTTTTATTTGTAGTATGGAGTATTTTATTAGTATTTCAAGCAGGTTACAAACTATGCATTTGTTAAAATCATTCATTAAACTTAGGTTAAATTTTGATATCTAAAAACTCACCAGTTTTTTCAGATTCTTCACTTTACTGAAACAAATTTATAATGTATGTCCCTACAATTTTCTGGAATTTCATTCATATCTGTTATAATGTTGGCCTTTCAATGTCTAGTTTTATTAACGTAGGTCTTCCCTTTCTTTTGTTTAATTTGGTTAAGAATATGTCAATCAAGTTTAATTCTTAAAAAATAAATTAATTATTTAAAGAAAGAAAAGAAAAGTGTATGTATGTGGGGTACCACACCTATTGGCATTCCAGGATTGGGCAAAAGGGTATGGGCTACAGAAACCACTGGCTATACTTTCAGTGCAAACCCAAGTGTAAAATCTGCTGGCTGGACTTTCAGTGCTAAACTAACTTTTGAGTCTGCTGTCAGTCTCATTCTTCAGATTATTTCTTTCCTGACTTTCAGACTCGGGCCCTGCCCTCAGGCATTAAATGTTCTTTTCCTGAAATAGAATTTTATAATGATAAATCCCTGTCTTTACATTAAACTGATTCAAGTCTACAAATCATATGCACATCTCACTTACTGCACATGTACATCTTACTGCTCAATAAAGGTCTGTAGAGACTCTGTCATTTTCTGTCTTACTTCTTTCTACCTTCTACCAGGTCCTGAAGAACCTAGATTCTGTAAGGGAATATATTGAGAATCTCAGATGAAAAAATGTAAAGACCATGTTTCAAGGGAAGCTTGTGTCCTATCTCCTTCTGCTTAGAATGCAGGGTGTTCTTGTAACCCAAATGGGTCATGACTTCTATTCTTAAGGTAATTACCATAGGGCTATAACTGAAGACTTCAGCTATGAAGGAGAGAATGAACGAAGCAAAATGCAATGTGGCTTTGCTTCAGATTGTATGACTTGGGTAGACACTGTGTTGTGCTGTGTTGGGAGCAAAGCTGGAATGAACTCTAAGGCTTGAGGCAGCAGTGTTCATTTTGTATCTCACACCTCATGAAAGTGTCATAGGGCTTTGCTTAACCTCCTCACTGCATGGAGACTATAATTCCAGGTTGTGATGTCACTGAGTGAGCTCTGCCATTTTCTTCCTAGAAATGATGTGCAAGGTGAAGAACTCATTAAGTAATGACAGAGCTGTTCTCGGCACCCGAGTGCTCTCTATTAGTGAAATGCCATTTCCTCCAAGATGATAGAAATGACATGATTCTGGCTGTTGAGTGCCAATGAGCTGACATAGAGGCCAGTTTAGCCAAGGTCAGGTCAAGCCTGGAACAGCTCCTGGCCTGAATGAAGATGAGAGAATGCTCTATTGTAACTTCAGGTTTGCTTTACTTTTTGGCTTTTAAAAACTTTATCTTGGTGTGTGTGTGTGTGTGTGTGTGTGTGTGTGTGTGTGTGTGTGCGCACGCACACGGGTTTATGTGTGTGTGTGTTTGTTTGTTTGTGTGTGTGTGAGAGAGAGAGGGGTATGTGCAACTGTGTGTATAAGAAGTTCTCAGTGATGTGGGTGGGCTGTCTAGCCAAAGAGCCCCAGGAATTTTCTTATTTCCACCTTTCAATTTCCAAGATTCAAAGTGAAGGCCACAATTACCAGCTAATTTGGGGAGCTAAGGGATTCAACTTAGATACTCATATTTATAATGCAAACATTTTACTGACTGAGCGAGCTGGAGAGTGATGTACATGAACAGAGTTACTCTGGCTGATTCTGGGAAGGGGAGTTCCCTAGAAACACAAAGTGTAAGGTGACTGAAATAGGAAAAACAAAGACAGAGACAGCATCTGGGATTTATTTTGTATAGAGGATGCTGATATCAAGGATTTCAGCACCTGGGACAGAAGAGTAGCAATCTGCTATTTGCTATTTTTTAATGGATGTTATTTCTGGTGTGTGTGTGTGTGTGTGTGTGTGTGTGTGTGTGTGTGTGTGTGTGTGTGTATAGGGAGAGAGATGAGGATAAACTCATTTTGTACAAATCATGTTTACATTTATTTGTTATATTATTTTGAGTCAGAGTCCCTCCTAGTCCTGAAACTCACCAAATTCGTGGGCTGTAAAGCTTCAGGATTTGTCTCTTTATTGCTAGTATTGCAAAGCCAACCTTTCCGCTTTTTTTGTTTACTTGTTTATTGAAAATTCTGGAAATCAAACTGAAGTCCTCATGCTGGCAAGGCAACATCCTGACAAGCAAGCCTCTACTGAGTTCTTTACTTCCCTCACTACAGTGCTTATGTAAGATTTTAGTTTGTTTAAAAATAATGCTTCTCTAAGTTGTGGGAAGATAAACTAGAGGTTTTTAATTTTAGAGCATTTTCACTTATTTTTATTTGTATGTATATATGTGTATACCTGCTTGTCTGTATGTGTCCTGTGTGTACATAGGTATCCACACAGGCCGGGGAGGTTGTCTGATGCTCTGGAACTGGAGTTACAGTGACTTTTGAGTTGTATATCATGGGTGCTGGGAACAGAAGCTAGAACCTCTGCTGAGCAGTATATGCACTCAGTGACTGATCTCTTTCTTCAGTTTTACCCGAATCTCTTATAAGGTACTTTTCAGAGTAGTATTTTTAGTCTGATATGAGGTTAACTTGAGGAGCATGATCTTTTAGGACTGTGGTAAGCTTGGAGACTGACTGATGTTGTCAGAGGAACACTGTTATTGAAGCCATGCCCACTGACATTTGTCTTAGCTCATCATCAACTTACAGTGAATTTGCTTTCATGTTCTTGGTACAATGAACTTCATTTAGATCTGGACTATTAAAAACAGTTCTTATTTTCTATGTTTGCATATTCACTTTTAGCCATACCATATAAAGATTGTGTACTGTGATTTCATAGACTGATTTACTGCATTGCAGAATGGCAGGATGTCCTTTATATCACATACAAGGATTGTATAGAGTGACTACTATATATATAGTATACAGTGACTGCTATATATAATCTATAGTGACTGATGTGTATACCTCAGGGGGCAATCCAGGAACTGCAAAGATGGTGGCCACTGCTATTTAACAGTCTACTGTTGGCTCCTATATGGGTTGCCTTGTCTTCTCCTCCATTATGGTTGTTTTCACCTGAACTGTGAACCTGACACAGCCCTTTCTCCTTTAATTTTTATTGATGTTATTGAGTATTTTGTAACTGTGATGAGAAAACTAAGACAAGCATGAGTATCTGAATACTAGGAAGGATCCATCGTGGTATTGCCTTAGGAGTAACCAGAAAGACTAAAGTTATTTTCCCAAAGCAGCACAAGAACTAAGTTGTGGCCTTACTGCCAACATTTACCCAGTTCATTTCTAGGGTTCATATTCTCAGTGAAATATTTATAGTATTATTATGTGTATGTGTGTTTATATGACTACATTTGTGTGATTGTCTGTGTACTACAGAATAAATGTGGAGGGTAGAAGAGAACATGCAGCATCTTTTTCTCTTCTTCCACTGAGTAGGTACCAGGGATTGAAAGGATGCCATCAAGCTTATCAAAAAATGCCATTACTCACTGGTTCAGTTTTCTGGGAAGTTAGATAAATGCTCACATGCTGTACCGGTGTTATTTCTCTTTTATGCTTATGAGAAAACAACAGTGGCAACTTCTTTCATGTGTTTGTCCTCCTTTGAGTGCAGATGTGTTTGGAGACAGCCACTCATACTAGTTGAGATTTGTATTCGTGATGCATACCTTAGTGCATTACATAGATTCTGAAGGTCATGTTTTTTCAGGCATGTACTTTTTCAATGGATATATCATGTTTTAGCAAAAATATACAAGGCTTGTGTTCAGTGTTTAGGGCGCAAACCATGGCATTCTTATTTACCTCTCCTTCAGAAAGTGTAGATGGATACCAGAGAGAATTTCACAAATACAAGTATAACCTTGAATTTGCTTCAAAGTATAAAAAATTCCAATTCTCTGAGGCTTCAGAGCTTAGCTGGTAATGAATTATTTGAAGCTCTCCTCAGAAGTTGATCATGATGAACGGTAGCTTCATATTCCTGGGATGGGATATTAGTCACAGGGGCAGAAGTCAGCTAAGGTGACAAAGCTTGTACTCTATCTTGAATGATGTTAGAAGCCATTCAAGTGTTTTAAGCATGGTTAGGTGGCATAATTCAATGCACACATGCTGTTCTGAACTACAGGGTTTTGGGTAAAGTACCAAATTTAAATTTTTATGGCTAAAATGGTTACTGTGTCATTGAAGTCATCAGGTTTATATTCTTCCAAATCTATCAGTGTTGGATTAATGAGTTTAATATTTACCAAGCCCACAGTTCTGTTAATGCTCCAAATTATGTGAGCTCTGTGACCTCTTTCTGTTCCTGCTCCAGTGTGAGCATGCAAGGTCCTCTGTGCCTGCCCTTTCCTGTAAGCATGATAACACAAGCTGATGGTCTTATCTGTCTCTGTCTTTTGGTGAAACTATACTTGTTGACATACATTCATAAACTAGACAGCAATTGTTAAGTGAAGACGGATTGAACCTGGATACAATATTATATCAGTTACTTTCCTATGCTTGGCATATATAAATGAAAGAGAATGTCCCTTTTGACTGGAGGATATCTCAGTTGGAAAAGTGCTATATTGCAAGAATGAGGACCTGAGTCTGTTTCCCAGAACATGTAAAATCAGGCATGGTGTGCACATTTGTGATCCTCTTGTTGAGCTGTTGACAGGCAGATTATTAAAGCTCACTGGCCCGACATGCTAGCCAAATATGCAAGGAAAAAAAGTGTGACTAGAAAGAAACAACCTCTGAAGCTGGCTCTTGGCATCACACACAAGCACACAAATACATGCACACATGTGCGCGCACGCACACACACACACACACACACACAAACACATACCTCACAGTAGTGTCCTCATATTTTATTGCTAAAACACAGAACAGCATCTGTGAATTTTAAATTCACTAGCTAAATATATGTTAAACCCTGATACCATCTCGGGCTATGCTAGATGCTGTGATGCAATGTGACATGATAAACAGTCATGATTCTTAGAGAGTCTTAAACACATTCTAGAAGATAGAATAGTGTGTTCATGATCCTTTCTTACTCCACTGTGGGGACATAGGGGCATCTTTGTGAATCACCAAAGACCAGGGACAGATAATAAAGGAGATTTCAGGATACATGGACCTCTGAGATGGACTTAGAAGAACAAGTGAATGAATAGTAAGTCATGGTATGTGATGGTGATCAACTTGACACAACCTGAGTCTCCTGAGAAGAGAGTTTTCAGGAGGGATTGTCTATATTGGGTTGGTCTGTGGACATGTTTGTAGGAGAGTGTCTTAATTAAGTTGATTGGTGTGGGAGGCCATAGCCCACTATGGATGGCACCATTCCCTAGACAGGGGATTCTTGTTTTAGTTAGGTTTCTATTGCTATGACAAAGATCAAACAGAAAGAGCTTATTTCAGGTTATAGTAATATTTCATCATGAAACATAGTCAGGAAAGAAATACAAGACAGGAACCTAGAAGCAGGAACTGAAGAAAGGCATGGAGTCATAGTGCTTCCTGTCTTGCTCACAAAGTTTGCTACTTTCTTATGCCACATAGGACAATATTCTGAGAAGTGGCATTGCTTTAAGTTAGCTGTACTCTTCCTCATCAGTCAGCAGTAAATAAAATGCCCTACTGAGTTAAATACAACTTAAAATCCAGTCATGTGAGTCATTTTCTCCATTGAGATTCAGTTTTCCAAAATAACTCTATCTGTGTCCAGTTGACAAGGGCCCAACCAGCATAGTTTCTGATCTATTTGAATGAAGAAATCAGGCAGTGTTTAAGCAAGCCAACTAGTTGACAAATGTGCCTTGTTTCTTTTGCCCTTGCCTGTGAAAGGATTATGACTAGCTGCTTCAAGCTCCTGCAACTGTGATTTCCCCACAATGATAGACTGCAATTTCAAACTTTGAGCTAAAGTTTGCTTTATCGTCATGGTATTTTTGTCACAACAACAAAAAAAGTAAGCTAAAATAGGGAAGGAGTCCATGTAGTCCCAGAACCCCAGAGCTGTACAAAAAGGGAAGGGAAGAAGCATGGGAGATAGGCTTGAGTGTTAGCTACTGACCCCTGCAGAGGGATATTCAGAGCCAAGTAAAGCTTGTCTTTCTCTCTTTCCAGCCATCTATGAGCAATCCTGTGAGGTTTACAGACACCTAGGGAACAAGGCTGGCTTCTTCTATGTCGACTCTGATGGCAGCGGGCCTCTGGGACCTCTCCAGGTGTATTGCAATATTACTGGTAAGGTTTATGTTTTCTAAGCATGCTTAACCTAGGACACTGTTGGTATGAGATGGAAATGGGAGTTTCTAGAAAGGGACACCTGAGTGAACAAAATCTTACAGGACTAGCTTCAGTGGAGGAAGGATGCTCTCTTGCCAAATATTAGGAATTAGCTTAGGCATTTTCAAGAAAGAATATAGAGGAAGCTTGGTAATGATTGTGATATTATTCCCTGAAACAAAAATGGATCACACATGGTTCTCTTCCGGTCTTGCCAAAGTCATCTTCTCTGTTAAAACTCAAAAACAATAAGAAAAGGGGAGAAGAACAAAATAAATAAACAAAAAACAAGGCATAAATGTAAGTGGTAAGTTCTGATTCACAAAGGGGAATTCAAGTAGTGATGGTTTTGTGGATTGTGTATCTGGGTGAGTCCCACATGGTTCATCGGTGAAATGGGAATGAGATTACTACACCAAGCAGCTGTGAGGATAATAGTTAATCAGGTGTGTTGGAGCAGCAAGAGAGGTACTAAAGAATATAACTGTACCTCAAAAGGACTGTAAGATAGCCTATTCTAGAACCAAATAGAAGTGACCAAATGTGGCCTGGGAACATAAGTATAGGTTGCTACAAATTTCATGTTCCATCATGCTAATAGTTTCATGATGATTTATTATAAATTAAGATACTTTTCTATATACTAGTAAAATATTAGATAGAAGCATTTCAGGAAAGCTGAATGTCTCCACTCTGAGACTCATATGCTGTCTGATGATTCTTTTAGACTTTAGCCTCATAAAATACAGGGGCTACTTCATATATTTCAAAAGTACTTGCTGGAGAATTGCATGAATGTTATACACAGAGCTAAGCAATAAGTTACTGCTCAGTAGACCAAGATTTCCCAATGTAAATGTGCAAAGGATCTGCAGCATTTTGATTTGTCCCCAATCACCAAAGTTTCAATTAAATAGCTTTCTACAATATTCAATATAAATGTAGCTTCTTTTACTGGGAATTGTAGTTCCCTTTCAAATCATCACCATCACTATCATCATCTTCATCATTATTATCATTTTTATTATCGTCATCAACTTCTTCTGCACCACGGAATGTTTTCTATAGATTATTCTGAGATTATGTAACTTTTGTAAATAAATTAATTGCATAGGTTTTGAAATGGAATCATATTTAGTAGATATAGGCCCTTGGTACCAAGTCTGATGATCTGAGATTAATACCTGTACCCTACATGATAGGAGGAAAGAATTGACTCCAACATGATTGCCACTTGTCCTCTGATTTTCAGATTCACATTCTTACAAATGTGCCCTTGTCACAAGTAAAATAAATGTTTAAAAATGGCATTTTATGGTTAATTTGTTCTGTAATACAATTCCAAACATTGATGTAATCGTTTTTTAAGCATTTAGCTTTGTCAGTAGTTCTACTATTACTGACTGTCATTAATTAATCGATCTCTCTCTCTCTCTCTCTCTCTCTTTCTCTCTCTCACACACACACACACACACACACACACACACACACACATACACACACACACAAAACAATTCACAGTTTATTTCAAGCCCTGTTTCTCAGTGATGTGTCATGTGATGAGGCAGCAAAGTCAGGGCTTTCATATCTCACCGAGTATATGCTTCAGTGAGGAAGCATACTTATATAGCTCTTTCTAGACAGTGTCTAGACAAGGCACTAAGGATATGCAAGAAAATGCCACCATGGTTCTTTATGTGACAGTAAACTCAGGAAAAACATCCAAGGGATCCTATAGGCATATTTAGCCATTTATCCACCTGAATTCAAAGAACCAGACACTGGCCACAGAAAGTGTTAGCATTTTGTTGTTGTTGTTGTGAGTATTATCATTTGTTTTTTGTTAGTTTATTTCCTTCCATATCACTTCATCTGGTGAAGGGTGTCTACATGCTAGCTACATTGTGTTACCCTTAGAACAGGAACAGACCTTGTGTTCTTTACTTTCTTTGGTTGTTGTTACTCAGTCCTAATCAACACCCTACTCTATGACTGGGCTTGTCAATGTGTCTCAGTTCTTTTTAAAACATAACTACTCGTGAGTTCTCAGTTAAAACAAAACAAACAAAAATAAAAATAGTTGTAGGCTAGTCTGGGAAGTTCTAATTCAATAAATGTGCTTTCCCAAGATTACTAAGGTATTTAGATGCAAATTTCCTCTGGTTCTTGCTTTCCAAAAACAGGTGTTTTAGTCACAAGAGAAGGCAAAGAAGACAAATGTGTACTTGCTGAGTAACAGGTGTCACATGTATCCAGGAACTGTGGATGTCTGCCAAATACTGAACTCAGACATTTCAATTTAATTGGAACTTACACATACCACTCTGTTAATTTTACCAGAAAAAAAAATCTTAGAAAATAGCTGTAAAAAATACTCAGTCTTGTATGAAAGAAAGAGCATATGGAAAGCATCATGACTTTCTACAGGTAGCTACTCACCCAGCTGGGACCTCAAGTTTTTATAATCCCCCTAAAACAATAAGTAGAAGCTATATTTTATATATCTTTACCTTAATCAATATTTTGATTTTTTGCTGTAAAATTAATAAATGCTTATTATTAAAAATTTAAAGAAGAAAAAATTATATGAAGAAATATCCAAACAAATCATAATCTAAAATCAAGATATTAAGTTACTAAATTCTTAGAAATGTAAAGATTTTTTTCCAAATGGATTTGTGCTTTTAAATATAATATACGTTTAAATCACATATTAGTATTCTGGTATTCACATTTAGGCCTTTTCCTGTTACATTAAAAAAATTAGATTAGTATGTATATATTACAATAGTATAAAAGATCAAACTCTCCAAAGTAACGTAAGAACATAGAAAGCTTTATTTATTCAGAACGGTGCTACTGAAGGCTGTCTCTCCTGGGTTTATTGTTTGATAGTTTATCCACTAACTAAGAAGATGTGTAGTTGATATTATGGCTTGTTGATTTGGTCCTTTAGTCCTGGAGGAATTAGACCTTGGGACCTGATGATACTTAGGAAATTAGAATTCTCTTCTTGTGATTCCTAGTTTCATCACTTAAGGAATTTAAGTATACACTCAAACAGAATCTCTAGGGGAGTTTTATTATAGTTGAAAAGAAAAACACCTCAGAACAGGTAAATGTTGTCCGTTGTCCATCTCGGCAGCTGCCCAGAGAAGGAGAATGGAGAAGAAAAGGAGGAAACTGTGCTTCTTGAATTTAGGAAGCATAGAGTTCAGGCATGTCATGGCAAAAAGCCATGTGGAAGAAGGAGAACTTCAGAGAAGGGTAAGGACTGCCCAGTGTACCAGAAGAAGCATGTGTGATATCAGGCCATCATCTCAAAGAAATAAACAGGAAAGATGAAGGAAAAGCTAGATATTCTGTGAACCGACTTGGCTGAGTGTCATGGCTGCTTGTCTTGTAGGGACTGAGCTACAACATGGGAATTGTTGAAAGAAAAAGCACAGTCTTTTCATAGAGGGATAATTATTCGGCTACTTCTATAGTTTAAGGTGAACCTGACAACTTCCAGGGGTTTCTTTGTATATCTGACTGACACAGCTTACTGAAATGTTGAGCTTCACTGAGGCTAGAAATTCTACTCTCATGACCAGAAGCTTTTCCATGATGGGCCTTTAATGATGTTCTAATACTGACTCAATACTTTAGATGGTTTAGATGATGATCATGAATTACCGTTTAGTTTGGAAATCTTACAGTTTTAATATTATTAAATTGAAGTGACTTGTGATACAGTGAAATATGTATGAAAACCTATCTAAACATTGTGACATGAACACCAGGGTTTATGTGGGCTGTCTTTACAAATGCCAACAATCTGAGATAGGAATTAAATTTTTTAGCTTTTTTTCCCCTCAAACATGTGGCAGTCTTTTAAAAATATGATATAAGAATGTGTTCTTATAATATAGGGACATTTGCAAGGTTCTTTTATTTTGCCAGCTTTTCTGGTTTTCTGGTGAGCATTATTTGGGTGGCTAGGGTTCCAAAAAACTCAACTATCACAAAAACTATCTAGAGCTAGTAGATTTCAGATTTCTGTGTCAAGAATTCAAAGAATAAATTCAAGGACTGGAGATGGTGGCATTTTACATAGAAATTTATTATAGATCTACAAATGGGCACAAGAAAGGGGGGAATAAGGAAAAAAGGGAGAGAAAGAGAGAGAGAGAGACAGAGACAGAGAGAAAGAGAGAGAGAGATATCCCACATAGTAAGAATATGTTTCAGGGAACTACTAGTTTGGGGCATTCTAAAAGACATACAAGAGAAACACCTGTTCTGAAAGTAAAATTTTGGCCTTCTGAAGTCAAAAAGAAACCCATCAGACACTTGTGTATTTGATTTCATTGAATCGAGAATACACAAAACTGTATTCTGTATTCTTAAAATACAACATAGACAAACTGTTGACACTGTGTACGTGTCCATGTACCTTATCTACATGGCAAAGTTTGCATGAATCTGGTAAAATACTATCAATTCATATGGCGTATTTAGTCAAACATTATGTTGGGTGATCTTTGTGAATATATTTTTTAAAAATAAGGATAACATTTTGGCAACATGAACTCAAAGATGTATGTCCTCAATATTGTGGAGGGACTTCATGCAATCAACCAGTGTCAGAGAAATACAGTGGCATCCGCCATAAGAAGGAATTGACAACATTTGTTGTGGACATGAATTGCAAATTTGTAGTTTCTTGCCTGCCAACTTACCCTGATGATTTTTTTTTTAAACTTTATTTATTTATTTATTTGCCTTGGTGTTTGCCTGGAACTGGAACTACAGACAGTTGTGAGCTGCCATGTGGGTGCTGGGAATCGAACCCGGGTCCTCTGGAAGAGCAGACAGTGCTCTTAACCACTGAGCCATCTCTCCAGCCCCTACCCTGATGATTTTAATCATAGTAAGACTTTATAATCTCTTTTTCCAAACCTCCCTCCCTACACGAGAGAGAGAGAGAGAGAGAGAGAGAGAGAGAGAGAGAGAGAGAGAGAGAGAGAAAGAAAGAAAGAGAGAAAGCAACACAGAGAGACAGAGATCATTTAGTAGGCTGAGTACCCTGGACTGGGTGTTTCAACCTTGTGATATGCTCTCACTTTGTGTAGATCTTCTCTGACACTTATCACACTTTATGAAAATTATCATTATTTACTGATATATTTCTATAAACCCATAAATTTCTCATTAAAATATATGAGGCAGGTTAGGGGGAGGGCTTGGTTGGTACAGTACTTGCCAGGTGTCTCAGTTAAATGGAAGAAAAAAAAAAACCACAATAACCAAGAAAATTTATTGAAGAAAGTTTGTTTGGCTTTACACTTCCAGAGGATTATAGTTTATGATGGTAACACAAAGGCATGGTAGGCAGCATCATGAAGCTACGGAGTCACATCTTGAACTACAGGCAAAAAAATGAGAGTGCAAACTGGGAATGGGGTATGGATTTTGTTCCAACAATGGAGTTTCTTCCTTAGCCTACACCTTCTAAACCTATCAAACAGGGCCAACAACTGGGAACCAGGCATTTGGTTTCCACAGCCTGTGGACATAGGGAGTTCTCATTCAAATCACCACACCCAGGAACAAGAGGAATCTAAATTTGGATTAAAATATATATAATGGGAATAGTGTCATATATGTGTAATCCCAGTACTCAGTGGAAATTACATTACTGCTACAATGACAGATGATGGAATACTAAAAGGGAGGGACTTAGTGAGGAGTCTGTAGGTCACTTGGATGCTACCCATGAGAGAATTTTAGGGAATCCCCATGGAAGCCTGGTTAGCTCTCACAAGATTGTTCTCATGAAAGTACAGGCTGATCTCTCTTAGTTTCTTTGGGTTTCTGTATTAGCATATGATGTCTCTCTCTCCTTGTCCTCTGCTAGAGTAGGCACACAGCTGAATTCAGGAAAAAACTGGTGATCTAAATAAAACTCTTCACAGAACCCCACAGGCAATCTGTTTAACAATGGAAAACAGATCGATGCAGAGTGTGACAAAACTTTAAGTCTACTTTTACACCTTAAAGATTTCAGTGTCCTGAGCACAATGAAATAATTGCCAAGTTCTAGCCCCATCTTCCCCTTTCTCCCTTATTCTGTTCTATTTTATGTAACATATGTGTTAGATGTTTTAAAATCATAATAGTATGGAGCTCTGGAAACAGCTTCAGTATTTGGTCTTAACTGGCCATGAGCCATCCTTAGAATGTGAAACTTCTGCTCTGTGTTCAGGAGTGAAACATGCTCCTCTGTTCCTCATTTTCTTCTTATACTTTCTTCACTAACCCAGCTTTTCTCAACACCTTTTCACCTTCTAACTTGGAGCGAAATAGGTTTTGGATTTGCACTTGAGTTCAAATTCAAATGCTTGGACATTATAGTTATGCAATTTTATCAAATTACTTAATCATTTTAGATTTGGTTCCCTTGTCAGCAAAATAACAATGATAAAAGTGGTTTTCTTTGAAGATTAATGTGAAAATCTCAGTACATATACTGAAATAGTTCAGTCATCAGTGTGACAAAATACTAGACAAAACTATTTAAAGAAAAAAGGATGTGCTTGGCTCACAGGTTGAAGATCCAGGCCATCATGGCAGGGAAAGAATAGCAGCAGGAACATGAGGCAGCTGGCCACACTGCATCCATGTGCAGGAAGCAGAGAGAGATGGATACTGGTACTCTCTTTGATGTATTCTTTCTACTCCCAATGGGACCCCAGATCACAGAATAGTGCCATCCATACTTAAGAGCGTTCTTTCAACCCACCTTAATTTGCAAAATATTTTCTAGATGTCCCTAGAGTCCTAGATGACTCTAGATCCTGCCAGGTTGACAGTTAGCATTAACCTTTATACACATGAAATCCCAATTCTTCTAAACCAGGCAATCCTGAATCAGTGAGCTGATGCTATAGAGAGATGTAATAATCAACCCTCACTTATGTTCACAGTTGTCTACAAAATTGAGAACCATATATCCATTCTCACCATAAGAGATAAAACCATTAAGTCTTCTCCTGTTCCAAATAGCCTTACTGTTTCCAAGACTCTAGGAGACTAGAAAAATATTTTTCTGAAAAAACAAAATACAAAACAAACAAACAAAAACTTTTAATAAAGATGAATAAAGCATCATTAGAAGAGTGAAACTTTCTGATCCCATTTTTCTTAGAAATCAGATTGCAGTCAATTTGTATATTTTTTAATTGTAACAGACAATTGAATACCTATTAAAATATACTTATTTCCCAGCTGTAATTTTTTCTGTTATTTAGTAAATTCCATATTTATGTGCCAAATTGTTTCTATAGAATGACTTACAAAACGCATTCTCTTTCTATCTTGATAAAGCCAATGCCAGTTTCACAAAGGTAGAGCAACAGTCAAGCATTACAGGGAATTTTTAGGAAATATTTAGGTAAATCTCTAATCAAAACTTGTTTTTCATTCTCAGATAGTTCTAATCCATTTCTAAGCCACCTTTATATTCTCCCAGTCTTACATACTGACTATTATGATGCTACGATTCTCTCTGCTTTGACAGCAGACTCTATTGTCATTAAAACTCATCAAAGCATGCATAATGGTGTAGGTAGAGGATTGTGATTGAGGTCTCTTCAATATTTCTAGCCATAATTGTGATTGCAGGCAATAGATGATCTTTCCATAGTGAGAAAGAACTGTGTCCACACAGTTTGGCCTTGGTTGTTAGCCTTGCTTCCCAGAGTCAGAGTAGTGACTGTGTTTTATTCCTTAAATTCTCACATGTCAGTCAGGATAAGGTGAATGAAAGTCACTGAGAACATAAGAAGGAAAGATATTTATGGGCATTTCTTTCTCCTCATACTCTGAATGTGCTGCCAGGATTGAACATATTCACTAAAGAACAAACTAAGGAGAACTCAATTGTTTGTGTCATGGTATTTGTAGTGCACTTTTGTGCTGGCATCTTCCTACTGACTTCATCCCCAAGCAATGTTCTTCCTTTCAACCCACAGACACACATGCGTACACAGACACACCCACACACATATATATGCTGTCACATTCAAGTATACACATTCCTGTGAATAAACAACTCATACATACACATACATAAAACACAGAAATCCAGGCACACATAGTTGTGAGTTCTGTGAGGGCGCACTCAACAGAAAGAATGTGCAGTTTTTATTGCGCTACCAAAGACTGACACAAAAATGAGACATGCCAAATTCCCAGATATTTCCTGAATTCTAAATGATCTTATAATAAAAACCTGGATCCAGGTATTGGGACAAATGCTAAAAGATCTGAGAGATGCAAGAACAAGCCACAGCCACATCTCACCTTACCAACTCTTCAGCCAAAAGAGAAAGATCCTGTCCCCACAAATTTTCAGACTGAAGAGAGGAAGTAAAGGCAACCACAAGATAGAAATGGAAGAAAGGCCAACTCCTGCCGCCTTCCACCTTATATTCCTTTCCCTGCCCAGGCATATTACTTCCTTTCTCAAATTCCCTAGTGCTGGGATTAAAGGTGTGTGCACCACTGCTTTGCTCTGTTTCTCTTTCAGACTGAATTTGTCTCCTGTAGTTCAGTGTGGCCTTGAACTCACAGAGATCTCTGCCTCTGCCTCCCAAGCACTAAGATTGAAGGGGTGCTTCTCCACTGCCTGGCCTCTATGGCTAACTCTGGCTGGTTCTGTCCTCTGATCTTTAAGCAGTATTTATTTGATACACAATATGTCACCACACCCCAATTTCCTTTTCTTTAAATCACCAGTCGTTTAGTCATCACTGCACAATTGTTTTCTAGGTGCCAAGGAGACAGCAAGTAAGATAATTGCTTTACAAACATGAGAATATGTTTTGATCTCTGATACCTTTGTAAAAAAATTAATAAAATAAAAAGTAAGAAAAAAAAGGAAGAAGAAAGAACAAAAAAGGAAGGAAGGAAGGAAGGAAGAAATCCAGTAATGCTGGCACCTGCTTATAATCTTATTAATGTGAAGACAATGTCAGGTAAATTGCTGGGGCTTCCTAGCCAATCAGTGTAGTCCAATTAGCAAGGTATATGGCAGTGAGAGACTTGGATTCAAATAAAGAAGGTAGACCATGTATAACCTAAAAAATAGTATTCAAGGTTGTTCTCTTGAATCCACACACATCTTCATCTGTATTTGCACATGTATTTATATATCCCTACCCCACACACAGTACTGTTGCCAAAATTATTTCTTGATTTGAGACCATATATTGAATACACCAAGTACTTACCTGAGGAAGCATGCATTACTGAAGGAGCTGCAATAATTTCTATTTCGTAAATCCATTAATAATGCAAATGAGTAGGAGATATAGGCTAGCAACTACAGCTCTCTACAATTGAGTCTTTTTCTCTGTGTTCAGTGTTTTCTGTTACACAAGACCAAGATTCTACATTGATGTGCATTCATACGTGTGGAGCTGCTGCTCTAGCAAGTGATGATGAGCCACGGAAATACAGAGACAGATTTTATATTTGGGCTGGAAATGGCTCAACCTGCAATATTCCTGCTATGTAAGCATGGAAACTGAGTGTGGATCTTCACTATCCACATAGAAACCAGAGGGGGATGTCAATATGTAATATGAATTCTGGGGGGTAGATAAAAGCAGATCTCTGGAACTCATTGCTTTGCCAATATAACTCACAAATAAATTTAGATTCAGTGAGAGACTGTCTCATAAAACATGATTGAATGCTATTAAGGAAAGAGTTCTCATCTGCCTATTGCTACCACACATGCATATACATGTATGCACATACTGTCATGTGTTAATGTATATGTACAGCCACACAGATAGATGATAGAAAGAATGACAGATAGATAGATGTCATAAAAAAGTCCCAACTTTGCTTCATATTGGCTAGTACTGAAATATTTTCTATGACAAATCTAAGTTCCAGTTAGTTCCAAACTGGGATCCTTAAAAGAGTAAGAGAACTCCTCAAGCGCTGCTGGTGACAGGTTCAAATGCCTCTGTCCCCCACCACTGAATGAAAGAGTTCATCTCCCTTTACTGCTGCTCTGTGACAGAAACTCTCTGATATGTCTTATATATTAACTTATTTACCAGACAATAGGAACCGAGAACAATCAAACTATTCAGAAGAAACTGAGCAAATTATGTTGAGTAAGTGTGTTAATATTGAGACATAGAAAATAATTATAACATGAAAAAATATGATAATCAAAGAATGCAGTAAGTGTAGATGCTTCTGAGCATCTCATCAGATGAGAGCAGTCCTCACATCTTCACACTGATGCACTTATGACATGCTTAACCATGGGTAGAAACTTGTAACTTAAACAAGCAGAGTTGGAAAGGAAAGAAATTCCATAGCCAAGTCTGCGTTTTTAAAGGACCACTCCTGTTTTGGGTGATTTAGGAGTCTGAGTGACGAAAGTGGTATATTTGGGCATTCCTACTACAAAGAAAAAAATGTCAGATTCTAGGGATATTGAAGATAGAAGATAGTATCATATTTATTTTTTCCTTTGTTTCCATCTGTGCCTGGGGTTAAAGGAATAATTTTTCATTACAGCTATTGTACTTGAGTGTATGTGAGTGTTTATGTAGGTATAGAGGCCTGAGAACAACATTCAGAAGTCAGAATTACCTTCCATCATAAGTATTGCAGAAATTAAACTTGAAAACAAGTGCTTGTACCCACAGAGCCATCTCACTGGTCCCTAGCAATGCTATCTAAATATAGACTTTAAGCCTGGAGGTTGAGGAGAGTGAGAAAGAGGTGCTCAGAGAGAGAATAGAACACATCCATGTGTGAATGTGAACCTCCCAAGGAGAGTAAGCACTGAATTCCTTAACATTGGCCATATGGAGTATTTTAGGAGCTCTCAAGCTATATCTCAAAGGGTTGTTAACAGATCCCAACTACTTTTTTCTCTTGATAAGTAAGATTATAGAGTGGCTGTAGACACTTTTTGGGGGGAGATTATAATCTGAAAAGCTACACCCAGAAGACGATAGGGTTGTACAAAGTGTTTCTGGTAAGAATCTAGGAAAATTGAAGCTTTTCAGAAGGAAAAGAGAAAGCTGTTTAGCAATTGTTCATTGTACTGGAATTCTGACTTCTTCAAGCATCAATCAGACTCCACGTTAAGGGACTCTTTCCTTCCCCGATTATTGCTTTTGTGACTTTCTGTCCTGCTTCACTTTCCTCACTGTATCTACCTTCTCTGAAAGCAGGACCAGTATTGCCATAGATGGTGGGGTTAGCACATTCTGAGAAAATTTTCAAAGGGAGCTTCCTCGTGAAGATTCACTCATGGGTAACATATATGCTACAGCTCACTCGCAGTTTAATCACTTGGAATAATGCTAGTGTTGTTGCTTCTTTATATCACTCCAGCTTGCATTGTGGCTTACATTTCAGAGGGGCAGTTGGATTTCTGTAATGAAGTGTTTTCCAAAGAATAGCCACCCACCAGTTAGATGAAGCAGCATTTTATGTATCATGCTGTTACCCGAAGTGTGAACCACACAAAGCTCCCAGAAGGCAGGTCTCGAAAGCTAAGTCCAGCACTGGATATTTTTGCCATGTGTGGAAGCCTCAGCTTGAAGTGGTCTCTCTGGATTAGTAGCATACAGCATAACTTGAGCCATTACACAAAACTACTAAGTCATAAAGCTGTAGCATTACCCTGAAATTAAAGCACTGTCATCTTCAAATTGCCAAGAATTTTAACAGCCACTTAGAGAAATTCCTTTAACACATCTATTTAGCATGGCCTGTTAATTCCAAGCCCACTGATGAAAAGAGGCCTGAGTGAGATTTTTAGAGAGATGCTTATACTTTTTTCATGCTTCTCCTTTTTATTAATACACGCATTTCTCAAATTATTATTAATCTCTCATTTATTCATGTATTTATCACTCTCTTATTTATTTGCTTCCTCATATATTTTTGATGTGCTCAGTTATTTATGCATTAATCATTTATGCAGAAATTAATTCATGGAAATTACATCGTACTCTTGACTGTGTTTGGCACCAAAGTTCACAGAGTAAATAAATCTATTCCTGTCCTTAAGAAACTCATAAATAAAATAAATTAAATAATTTAATTAAATTAACTTTTTCAGTTGATATATTTGTGTGTGTGTGTGTGTGTGTGTGTGTGTGTGTGTGTGTGTGTGTGTGTATGGGCCTGCATGTGGTAAGTATTGTTTTTTCAATACTACATTTCTTTTTTTTTGAACAAAGAACCTAGGTTTCTCATTGGACTGGTTCTCACTAATTCAGATGGAATAACTGCCTACAAGCTCCAGGGGTTATCTTGCACTGTAACATGCTTGGAATTTCTTTCCAATTTCTACAGATGGAACTCTGGTCTTTGTACTTGCAAAAAAATCACTTTACCAACTGAGCTATCTCCACAAACCTCAGATTATTTTGCAAATCTTTAAATAAATTATTTATTTGTAAATATTTATTTACTTCCTCAATTATTTTTGTGAGTTGAGTTCTTATGCATCATTCCCTCATTCAGTTATGCAGAAATAATTAACAAAAATTATATTCTAATATTGACTAATTTAAGTAACAAACTCACAAAGTGAATAAATCTATTCTTGTCCTCACCAAAACAAATTTGAAAGAAGGCAGACCCAGTACACAGATATTTTAGATCCTGTGTGGAAAACAGAGTATGAAGCCACTGATGGTACAAAAATAGAATACAGGAAGAAAAGATTGAGGAAAGGTGTGCAAGTAGATAAGAGCTATGGTCCTTTAAGGTGTCTTTGAATAGCTGCCTTTTTATGTCAACTTTTATGTGTATGTATATAAATATATTTTGTATGTGATAAGTAAGCGTATGACATATGCATATATCTGTGTGTGAGCATGTGTTCTTAAAGTATGCATAGAGATCACAGAAAAAGACAAGCAAGAGAAGGAGGGCCTTTTTTGAACTTGGAAATAAATGTGACTAGCAAGCTTCCAAATCCTCCTTGACTCTGCCCTTTGCAATGCTGGGGTTATAGAAATAGGTGCATGCCTTTCTTTTTCTTCTTTTTCTACTTGCTTCTTTTTTAAAATTATAAATAAAGTCATATTTTTTATCCATGTATCCCCTCGTTGAGACTCCCTTCTAACTCACGCCCCTCATGTCAGACCACCAGGACCTAAAGTTAGAGTTCAACAACATCAAAAAATCACAGAAATCCTACCAATTCATGGAAACTAAACATCACTCAACTGAACTACCTCTGCGTCAAGGAAGAAATTAAGAATGAAATCAAAGTCTTCCAAGAATTTAACAAAAATGAATCTACAATATACCCAAACTTGTGGGACACAATGAAAGCAACCTTAAGAGAAAAATTAATACCACTAGATGCCTATATGAAAAACCTAGAGAAATCTCACACTGAAGAACTAACAGCACATCTGAAAACCTTAGAATAATTAGAAGCAAACTCACCTAGAAGGAATAGACAGCAGGAAATAATCAAACTTAGAGCTGAGATCAGTACAATTGAAACAAAAAGAATAATACAAAAATCAGTGAATCAAACAGTTTGTTCTTTGAGAAAGTCAAGATAGATAAACCCTTATCCAAACTAACCAAAAAGCAGAGAGAGAATATCCAAATCAACAAAATCAGAAATAAAAGGAGGAAATATCAACAGACCCCCCCAGAAAATCAGAGGATTATCAGTCCATATTTTGAAAATCTATACTTCACAAAAATGGAAAACCTAGAAGAAATGGACAGCTTTTTTGGACAGATACCATTTACCAAGATTAAATCAAGATCAGATTAAATACCTAAACAGACTTAAACCTTAAAGAAAATTGAAGCTGTCATTAAAAGCCTCCCAAGTAAAAAAAAGCCCAGATGCAGATGGTTTCAGTGCAGAATTCTACCAGATATTCAAAGAAGATCTATTACCAATACTCCTCAAAATATTTCACACAGTAGAAACTGAAGATATGTTGCCAAACTCTTTTTATGAGACCACAATTACCCTAATATCCAAGCCACATAAAGATGAAATAAAGAAGGAGAATTACAGACCAATTTCCCTCATGAATATTGATATTAAAGTTCTCAACAAAATTCTAGCAAATTGTATACAACAATATATAAAAAATATCATCCACCATGATCAAGTAGGCTTGATCCCAGAAATGGAGGGAGGGTTCAACATAATACCATAAATGACATCCATCATATAAACAAACTGAAGGAATAAAAAAAAAGACTTGATCATATCTTTAGATGCTGAAAAAGCCTTTGACAATATCAAACACTCTTCTTTGATAAAAGTCTTGGAGAGATCAAGAGCACAGGGAAAATATCTAAATATAATAAAGGTGATTTTCCAGAAACTGACAGCCAACATCAAATTTAATGGAGAAAAACTCAAAGCAATCTCACTAAAATCAGGAACTAGACAAGGATGTCCTGTCTCCCCTTATCTATTCAATATAGTTCTCCAAGTTTTAGCTAAAGCAAGAATAGAACGAAAAAGATTAAGAGGATACAAATTGGAAAAGAAGAAGTGAAACTATCTCTATTTGCAGATTATATGACTGTATACATAAGTGATCCACAAAATTCTACCAGGGAACTTCTACAGTTGATAGACACCTGAATATAAGATTAATTCAAAGAAATCAGTAGCCCTTCTATACACTAAAGATAAAAGGGCTGAAAAAGAAATAAGAGAAACATCATCCTTTATAATAGCTGCAAATACAATTAAATACCTTGGAGTAACTATTACTAAAGAAGTAACAGATGTATGTGACAAAAATTTTAAATCACTGAAAAAAGAAATTAAAGAGGATATCAGAAAATGGAAAAATCTCCCATGTTCCTGGATAGGTAGGATCAACATAGTAAACATGTCAATTCTACCAAAAGTAATCTATAGATTCAATGCATGTCTTTCTTAATGTGGATACTGAAGATTTAAAGGTAGGTGCTCAGCTTGACCAACAAGTACAGTTTACTCAGTGAGCCTTGTCCCTAACCCTAAGCTGATTTTGTAATAGAAACAGCTGTTATTTATAAAGCAACTACTAGCATGAGGTGCCATGCTTGGCATTTCTCATAGAAGATGGTACTGTTTCCCTAGCACTTGTGTGAAGAAGAGCTATCCTTTCTGTTTTAATGAGTAAGGTGCAGGAATTTCTAGTGGCTACATATCTTGCACGGAGTTGAATCTACCACTGAAGCTTGTGACTGTTAAGCCTAAGTGCTCAGGTTCAAGTAACACAGAGTGTATAAGGCAAGAAAGAGCTCCTGTGTCTTAACATGTATGTACAGTTTGCGTTGTTTCTTCCATGGGTCAGCAGAGCCTCAGAAAGAACTCTCAAGAGCAGAGGTCTCCAGTGCCCACTATATGTTCCTCACCAGCACTTTCCTGTTCTGTAAGATAGATGTGATCATAACTCCATCCAGGGTTTGTCAAGAGTAAGTAAAAATAATATAAAGCCAAGGTCTTTGATGTTTAATTGTCTCTAATGAATGAGCCGAGAGCAGGGTGTTAGATGTCACTTTTAGCTCTGATCCTGTTGTTGTTTACTCAGCAGGTGTCAACATGAGTCAAGAACACTGTGTTAGCTTACCACAATGGTCAGTGTTGATTGTCAACTTGTCGTATCTACAATCATCTAGGAGATAAACAATTAGGCATGTCTGAGTGGGTATTTCTAGATTGGTTTAACTAAGGTGGGCTGACCCATGATAAATGTAGGGGCACCATTTGATGAACTGAGGTCCTGGATGAATGTAGCAAAAGGACTGAAAGCCAGCATTCATCTTTTTCTGCTTTCTGCCATGGGAGTAATTGGATCAGCTTCTCCCAAGCTCCTGTAACCATGACTTCACCACCATGATGGACTGACTGCACACTTGAGCTCTGAGCCAAAAATAAGGCCTTCATTCCTAAAGTTATTTTTGATAATTTTCCCCATTAAAAATGAAGATAGTAACTACCACACCAATTTGTGGGCCTTGGGACATAGTTTTTTAAGGCAATCAGGCCAGTGTGGAACACTTAGCAAAGCCCCTAATTTATCCATTTTCCACAGTTAAGGGAACCTTTCTTACATCTTGAATACAGGACTGTCATGGCTGGACTTGTATAGTACTTTTCTGTGCAGATAAATGGCGTGTCCTTAGCTCTAGGTACAGGACAAGCCAACAAACAACAATCGATATGATGCCTGTATTTTGTTAACTGCTAGCATCCATACACAAAGATCCTATGTGCAATACAAAAATGAAACTATCCAGCTGTCAAATCAGTTTCACTCATTTACTTATGTAGATGTTTTCTAGCTATAGAATACTGACAAACTTATTGAACGTCTATGATGTTCAACTTCCTCATGGGTATAAATAACAGTAATTATTCTTATTTCAGTGGATATTTGTACAAGCTGAGTAAAATTAAATGAGGATATGGATAAGATGCCCTTGGCTCAGAATCTGGTGTTCTCTAAAAGTTTCTGGAACAGTGTTACAGGGATAAGATATCAAGGTACCAAATGAATAGAGAGGTAAGACTGACCAAGAAAAGTTTTATGGGGGCATCATGCTTCATATCTTACCCACTTGCCCATAACTTTTTATGTGTGAGTAATCCCTGTAGAGAAGGCCTGCCATGAGCAGCTATTTTGTTTGGGATCACTAACACCTGCTTCTAAGACCCAACTAGATAGTGAAATGTAGACCTAGGTATGGCAAATTTATAGTTTGCTGCCTAATGTACCATGAAGATTTGGTACTCATGGATGTGTGCTCCATAATTGCTGCCATCAAGTGTTGCTTCATTGTGCTGCACAAGGGAATCAGAGTGTGTAGTGTACAATGGTGGCAATATTGATTATCATCTTGTCACAACTTAAAATATTGACAAGAAATCTCTAGTTGTTACTGTGAAGAAGTTTCCAGATTGGAATGATTTCTGTGAGAAGATTCTCCCTAAGTATGAGTGATACCATTCTCTGAGCTGGCATCCTAGACTGAATACATAGAAGTAAGACAACTGAGCACCCACAATTCCCTTTTTCTGCTTCCTAATTGCATGTGCAGTGAGACCAGCTGCCTCAAATCCTGCTTCAGTGACCTCCCTGCCAGGATGACTTGCACATGGTTACGTTCATTGTGCCACATGTATGCAACACAACTACCATTGTTAATGTGGGACCATGTGGACCACAGTTTGACCTGATATGTCTAGGGCTTTAGTACTCTGACTTGTGGGTGAAGGCATAGGATAAGATGGTATTTCTGAAACCATGGGTATATAGCTGCCCTGGAGAAGAATTACATAGAAGTAGACATCAACTCCAATGAAAAAGACAAGGATGAAGGAGAAGAACAGACAACCTTTTGGAACCTGTTCACTATGCTTTGTGCCAAGTCCTTCCTAAGCAGCCTCTTTGAAAAAAAAATTGAAAGATAGGTGTCTCTGGGCAAACAAAGAATAGCAAAGATGAAATACCAGCACGGGAAGTGAATGAGTCTAAAACACCCTGTCTCATGACTGTAGTTTGCACAAGGATTACCACAGAGGGATAGAGTTTAGCCATGTGAACATTTTTCCTTTCAAAAGAGAGGAGTAACAAGATCAAAGGTACCTCCCAGGATGCTTGTTTGTTCTTGCTCACTTTTGCTCTAAGCCCTAGATTCCAGGGAGAGATGGGGAATCAAAGTCAGTTGAGACATCTCAAGGAAAGAAATAGCCCAGTTTTACTGGCAGCTTGCGACTTTTGTTCTATGAAACAGAAGTAGAAAAACAGTTCACCTGAGAACACTTCCCCCATTGATATTTCTTGCTGACTGTTAGGACACTGGCAAGGAACCTCTTGTGCCATGTGTGTCCTTGATGTCTCCTGTCAGTATCTATGTATAGAGTCATGCTACTTGAGTCTGAGGATGCTCCACTTGTCATTTGGCTAAAGTAGTGTGCCTGGTTCCTGCACTGTGAAGATGACTTTGGTCTTTGCACTGTGAAGATGATTTATTATTAGTCAGACACCTCATTTTGGTGACTGTGCCTCTTCCCTAGCATATCTTCACATCTTGTGAAAGTCTCAGATCTTATTACACTTACATTAATAATGCCTTTCTCACTCCTCTCGCTTTCTCTGTCTCCAGATCCCAACCCCACCCTCTGTGTGTATAAAACAAACAAACAACAAAATGATGACAAGTGCTTTTACCTGATAGCCCATTTTTCTAGTCCCAATACTTAGATGTTTAGTTTTTTATATACAGCAAGTGGTGATCCTTTATGCAGTTCCTGAGTTATTATTGTTCATTTCCCTTAGAGCTTCTCCCTGATTTCTACAGCAATGCAGCAATGTAGTTTTCACATGTTTCTGTCAAAATGCCTGGCAAAAAACAACTTAAGAAGAAGTTATTTGGGCTCACAGTTTGAGAGTGCATCATGGCAATCGTAGGAGAAGGCTATGCACATTAGATCTGCAGTCAATGAACAGACAGATGAATGCTGTTGCTCAGTTATCTTTACACATCTTTATGAAGTCTGAGACAGCAGCCTGTATAACACCCACATGGACCTCTTTGTACCTCATTAGCATAGTCTAAAACCCTCCTCATTGACAAATTCAGAGTTTATAGTTCTACTATACCATAACAATATTAATAACATCAATATTATTAATATGAATTATTTAATATTTTTAAGAATAATAATTAATAATTATTATTTAATAATTCAATAATATTTAATATTAATTTAGATGATATACTATAGGAAAAATAAAGGATTCAAAGTGTCACATTGAACTTGTCTTGTTCTAGACCCAATCAAGATATTTTCCTGATATTATCTACTTCCTATTATAAAGATTGTTATTTGGAAATCTAGTTCTAGGTATGAGGCCTAATCATCACATCAATATTTGTTCAGCTAGCACAGTGAGGAAATTTATGTGCATGTACAAGTCTAAATTATGAGTTCAATGAAGCTTTCTCTGATGCAAACCTGAAAGCATTAAAATTCCCCTAATTATTGCTCTTTCTTCTATGTCTTTCTTCTGTGTGAGACTTGCCCTTGACTTCTATAAATTTTCTCACTTACTCCATTCTACAATATGTACCAAACAGACTTAAAATCAAATCTGTAATATCAAGGCTAATAACAGAGTACTGCTTAAGACTGCCTAGAGCATCATACAGCTTTCGGCCTTAGATTTTATTCTGTCCAATTTACTCTTTGTGCTACTTTATCCTCATTGTGTTCATTTTTCTCACCGTAGCACACTAAGTAGCATCCTCTTTTATGCATCAATACTTACATTGATCACTTGGAATTATATAATAGAAATCACTTTATATCAGTTTAAATGTCACATACATTATTTACTGTGGATTCATTCATTGTCCCTCACTGTGTTAGCTAAGTATACTTTATTCAGTCAGACATGTTCTGATGGACATTTACCTTTGTCTAATATACTACTATTTGCAAAAATAACTAGCAAGAACATAAGCAAACCCTTTTTTTAAAAAAAAATCAAATGTCACACTCTTTCTGATATCAAGATCTATTACCAAAATTAGTAAAAGTCAAAGAAAGGTGATGATCTCTCAGCTGGATAATAAGTACTCACTCATTAATGGACTTTAGACAAAAAGGAAAAAGAAAAGCAAAGAATACCCAAGCTTCAAAATGCAACTCCCTAAAAGCTTGGGATTAGAAGGAACTTAAGAAAGACTTCCAGGGATTCTACTAGGAAGAAAAAATTGAGAAGATCTCCTTAGCTAATTGAGAGCATAAGGATTTGAAACCAAGAAGAGGTGGGAACCAGTCATGAGAGAAGGGTAGGATTGAGTGAGAGAAGCAACATGGAGGGAGAAAACAAAAGAGATAGAGATCTTAATAAAGGAAAGCCAATGTGGGGTTGGAAAAAGACCAGGTGCTAAGATCACCTACAAGAACTCACAGGATGTCCCTGTCTAGGACTCCAACCAATAGTGAAGGTGTTGCCTAGAAAAGACTTCCCCTAAAATGAAACAAGTAGACACCCAAAGTGCCATAACAGAACTTACATCCAACAATAAATAGATGTTGAGGCAGAGATACATGGCTGAACACTGTGTTGAGCTCCTGGTGCAGATGAGAGCAGGGGAGAAGAATCTATATGAACAAGGGGATACGGTTTATGAGGAAAACTCCCACAGTGATGACTAGCTGGAGCTCTGGGGACCTCACTGTATTAAGAACAGCCACTGGCAAACCTTCAAGAAAAGAAGCTAGACCTTCCAAGGTTAGGCAGCTGTCCACTGACATAGGCTGTATTTGGAGTCTCGAGGGTAGAGATCAGATTTTGTTTCTATGTGTTGACTGGCACTTCGGAATCCACCCTTCCCTTAGGAATCCCTAAGCCAGACATGACATTACAATGAGGAAATTGGACCTGTCTAAAGTGAATGATGCATCTTAGAACTTTTTGCCCTTTTCGGGGAGGGGATTGAGGGATGTGAAGGAGGAAGGCTGTAGGCAGACAGGAAGGAATTGGGAGGGGGAAGAAAGGGAGAGCAAGGACTTTATTTTCTAAAAACAAATAAATAGTAATTAAAAAAATAAAAGGTACTCTGCATATAAAAGAAAAATAAGTGTGTATTTGCTTGGGTGCTAGAGGGGTGATGTCAGTATTAGTTTATAACTTGACAGGATGTAGCATCATCTAGGAGGCAGGCCTCCAGGCAGCCCAGTTGAGGACTAAGTACTTTCTGCTCTTCTCTGGGTACAGTTATGGGAGGTTATCTTAATCAGTTTGACTGAGGTGAGAACTGTTTTTGTCATTATTCTCTGCATTGCACACCAGGCTGTAAAAAAAGAGAAAGTGAACCATGCAAAAGCATTCATCTCTCTGATTCCTGACTGTACACACAATGTGACCAGATATTTCATTCTTTTGCTACTTCACAATGCTATAGTGCAGCTTTGAACTACAATTCAAAACAAACTCTCCATTCCCCAATTCACTTTTTCAGGATATTTTATCATAACAATGGAAAAGTTAAAAAACAGCAGGGTGCTAGGCAGAGGTTTCTGAGACATTCTTTTCAATTGTAGCATATGTAGTTTTACAGAAAGAACCCTTAAAGACACTGTTTCTATTTTAATTAGTAGGAATGAGATCTGAAGAAGTTAGAAAAGGCTGTGCACATAAGATGGCATGTAATGTAGACAGTGCCATTTATGTTGTGACAGGCTTGGAGTATAAGTGTCAACCGAAAAGTGAAATAATTCTACTGTCTCTGAGCGTTCCTTTTGTAAGATTCTCCAGAAACAGAGCCTAAGCAGAATAGACAGGCAATCTTACACTTACAAATAGCTGTCTCCAAGCTAGGAGATGTTTTAGTAAAGGAAAAGCTTGGCATGTAGGAAAGCAGACAAGAGTTTAGATTCCAGGTATCTACATAAAAAAGCTCAGCAGCTGTGGGGCCCTTCTATAATTTGAGCACGTAGGAACCAGACCTACAAGGGAAGCTTGTTAGGCAGAATAGCTAAATTGGTGAATTACTGTCCATTGAGAGAGGCCTTTCTGTAGGTAATAAATAGAACAATTGAGGATGCCACTTGCTGCCAACAACCATGTACATCCACACACATATGAACATACTTATATACATACATATGCACAGCTCGCAGAAAGACATACACATATACACACCACAGAAAGAGAGATAGAGAGGGAGCAAGGAAGAGAAAGAGAGAGTTGTGGGTTTTTGTCTTATAAAAGAAAATGTAAATAGTGCTCTTCATTATTACAATTTCTCAAGATGAAGACAAGTCTTTTTTATTCAACTCAGTTTCAGAAAGTCTTGTGCTATGATACTGACCTCTTTTCATCACTAAATGGAGGGTTATGAGCCCTGGGTTATAAATTCACAGAGTTTATCACCTTTAATCAACATGATGAAGTATGAAGAATAGACCATTTCTAATTTTTATTTCTAGAAAGCAGAGGTTGTTAAAGATCAAGATTACTATCATTGTATAATGAAAATGACACATGATAGAAGTGAAGTTAGATTTTTATAAGTTGTCAGTTTCATCTGCAGATTGAACCTACATCTGTCACAAAAATCTTCCAAGACCTCATAGAAACTTCTAAGATGAGAGCTAAGAAGTAACTGAATTGGGGTGACTACCTAGCTTACAGAAAGCCGTGGTAGTGTATAAAGAAAGCAATGGGAGAGAATATCTAGGACCAGCACTGCTGAGACGAAGACAGGAATATCAGAGATTCAAGGTCATTTTTGGCTACATAAGGAGTTCAAAGACTAACAAATTAGCCTAGAGAAAAGACATTTGCTCAGTTTGACTACCTAAGTTTAATCTCTGGGACCTACATGGTAGAAGAAAAGAACCAAGTCCTACAAGTTGTCCTTAGACTTCATAAGTTCATTGTGGCATGTGAACAGTACTACATTTCCCCTCACATAAATGTGAACACACATATAAGGATTTATTTATTTATATTTTATGTGTATGAACATTTACTTGTTTCTGTGTACATGTACCATGTGCATACCTCATCTCCATGGAGACCAGAAGATGCTGTCATATCTCCTAGAACTTGAGTTTCAAAGGATTGCAAATATTGATGTGTGTGCTGACAATTAAACCTGGATCTTCTGCAAGGTAGCAAGTGATCTTTGCTGAGCCATCTCTCCAACTTCCTTAAAGGAGTTATTTTTAAAAAGAGTAGTTCTTGATCATTCTAGGTGACAAGAGACAATGACAAGTTTCTGAAGAAGGACAGGAAATAAACACTTGTAAAACTACTTCAAGAACCATCCACAGCATCACTGTTTTCTTCTCAACATATAAGTTATAATTTGACTTGAAAACGTTCATCTCTCTACATGTCACAAAAACAAAGCAGTGAAGATCAATGGAGAGAATGGCTGGTCCCGGACAGGGGTCTTCTAGCCTCTGTGTTTACTGTACCAGATATGTACCGCAATGAGAAAGCAATGCAAAGAGTTCTCCCTTGAGGCAATCACTACACATTTCTCTAGGTAGAGTCTTATGTATCCAGGCTAGCCTTGAATGTAGCTGAGGATTACTGTGAACTTCTGCCCCTCCTGACTGCGATCTACACTACAGAATTCAAAGGGCTGTGCCACCAAATCCAGTTTATGTGTGGCTGGGGATCAAACCCAGGTCTCATTTATGCTAGGCAAGCATACCATTAATTGAGTTTAACCTCAGCCCCCAGCTGTATGCTTTAGAGTTCAGGGTCCATAGCATTTATTCAGCTTGGAGCCCCCATGCTAGCCTTGTGTTATTTCACTAGTGGAGAGCTTGGCACATCCTAGACACATAACTTTTTGTAATAATTCACAGCTACCAAATATGATTCAGTGTATGTGGAATCTAATCCACCACCTTGTTACACCATAAAACAGATTTCCTGGGTCTCTTTGATCATGCCATCTACTTTAAAGCAAGGAAAAAAGAAAAATAACTCTCCAAAAAGCTACATAAAAAGTAAAAGCTAGAATGAATCGAGAGGATAAATCACAGTCAAGTAGGTTGTCTGGAAGTCGTAAATGTGGCCGGCACAAGAAGGTGGAAGAGTGATGATGGATGTGATACTGTGTACATCACAGCTAATGCAGGGAGTGCAGTGGCCTGGAACTGGTAATGCATGCTTCCACAAATAGAGAAGCTCTGCTCTAAAAGCAGCTGGTTGTGGTTGGTACAACAGAGAGGGAAGCATTCCTCCCTAAACAGCTGGGCTGATGCTCTTGGAAGTAACCACTTGTGGTGGAACTCTATGGCTTTTAACGGAGGTAGAAATTGCTTTATAGCAATTGCCATCCTTCCCAGTTTAAAGGTTAAAGGGAAGTTAATCATATAGCATAGTTTCCTGAACTTGTTTCTAACAATAAAATTATCTGGATTAGTCTGTTCTAACTTTGCTTGTTCATCTCTGATTTTGTTAATTTGTGTCTTATCTCCATGTGTTTAGCTGAGTTTGTCAAAATTACAAGCTTTTCAAAACCCCAACTCTAACTGACTAATGGTTTGTACTTTTCTTATAGTCTCTATTTCATTGATTTACACCCCAACTGTTATCATTTCTTGCTGCCTACCGGCTTGCAACTGTCTTCTTGCTTTTCTAACAATTTTAGGAGCATATTTAGGTTGTTTACTTTAGATCTGATTTCCTAATGCTAAAATTTTCCAGTCTACAATTTGCTGTAAAGACTATCTTAGCAGTGGCCAAAATAAACCTGGTAGAATGTACTATTGTTTTCAGTTTCTTCTAGGATTTCAAAACTTTCTGCTCTGATTTCTTGAATTTGTTCATTCAATATGTATTACTGTACTAAATGGACTCAGCAGGTTGTATTGTATTTATATTTATGCATTTATATGTAACAGTAATAATCAAAAGGAAAAAAGTATGCTGATAGGCTGAGGAGGTATGTATATAATTGAAATTTTTGCCATGAAAACTTGAGGACTGGAGTTTATATCCTCAGAACACATGTAAATTTCAAGTGGGAGTAGTGACTCACTTGTTCTTCCATGTTGGAAAGAGAGCAGCAAGAGTTCCTCAGAGCAAATTTACTACCAGTACTAGCCAGATGGAAAGCTCTGGGTTTGATTGAGAAAACTTTACATTAATGAATAAGTTGAAGGAGTGATCAAGGGTGATTCCCAATATCAACTTTAAGCCTCCATATGAATAAGCTCACATAGGTACCTGGACATCTGCTCATATGTGATTTTGAATATAGGCAAATCTACATAAAAACATATATATACATATATATACATATAAACAATAAAGTGAAAAACAAAAAGGTATTTACTTAGCTTCTAAGATTATTTAGATCATGTAGTCTCTCTTGTTACTGAGTTCTACTTTTATTTCAGTGACCTTTCCAATGACCCTGGAATAACAGCAACAGAATGGCTCCCTGGCTTCATTGTTGGACAGGAGTCAACAGCCATGAAAGATGTTAGAGAGAACTTCTGGTGTGAATTGACTCTATGCCATTCTGTGTGTCCTTTTTTATTGCTCATAGCATTGTACACTAGACTCTGCTCAACCAAAAGACTAATAGACTGAGGCTTTGGGAGCTGACCTACTTTGTCCAAGAGTCCTCAGGGCGATAGAGATAATACTTGCAGCTAGATCTAATGATGTAATTCTCTACCAAATGTGCCTCTGGAAACCATGGAAGCCCAGGCCAAGCCAATGTTACTTACCTGTTACTACTTATGAGTTCAACTGAGAGATAAAGCACAAAAATAAAAAAGTTAAATAAGAATTAATGGTAAACAAATAGACACAGAACTCTGAAAACTATTTGAACTCTCATTAATCTTAGCATAAATAATTCACTTTGTCAACATGTATTACTACACAAGAAGTGACCCCTGAGACCTTAATATAGATTTGTTTTATTACAATTAAAGAGTAGCTGAATTGACACACTGATTAAAGAACATAAGTATCTCCCTACAGTGCTTTAAGTTCAATTAAGCAGACTATTAACAATCTGTAGGTTTCCTTTCTTTCCAAGCATTGTGATAGAAAAACTACAGAAGCTTTCCCATGTTCAAAGAGAAAGATATATGTGCAGAATGTAACTTTAATAATCAGAGTTATTTCTTATTCCTTTCTCTCTTTAAAAAAAATATTTCTTTTGTTTATTCTTCATTCTGAGTGGTTATCTCCATGGCAATAGATGAGCAATGAATAATATTTACAATTACTGTTATTAATAACAATAATCATCATAATAATACCAATCAGATGTAATAAGAGAAGAATATAACAGAAAATTAAATTGTGGCTCTGTATATAAACAATATTCAGCTCCTGAAATGAAAGTAATAGGAACAAGGTAAAATGTCTAATGACCTGTTCTGGAGAACTGATTTACTGGGACATTGAAAAGGAACAATTTTACAATAGAATAGTTGAGGATGTTCCAGAATATGCCATGGATACTCAGCACACTCTTTGTGCAATGTCTTCTTTTCTTTGGGTGTCTTTTATGTGTGTGTGTATACATATGTGTTTAGGAATGTGTGGAAGACAGATGATAACATTAAATATTATTGCTTATGTTTTGTGACATAAAGTTACTCATTGGTCTGGAACTCACTGATTTGTCCAGACTAACTGGCCACAAAGCCCTGAGAATCTGCAATTCCTTCCTCCACCTGTGCTAGAAATACATGCAAATGCCACAACATCTAATTTTATCCCATGGTTTTGGGGCTCAAACTCAGATCTTCATGCTTGAGGTAGAAGTACTTGACCCACTAAGCCATCTTTGTAGCCCCTTTATTCATAAAACTTAAGATTTTAATTGGGACCATTTTACAACACATGCCTCAAATTGTAGCTTTGAAATTGCCTAATACAAAGAGTCATTATAAATTCATCTCTTTATATGGTAGATATTTTTCCAAAGGGTCTCAACCTTAGCCTCGTGTCTTGTACATTGCAGATGGAAATTTTCTCTGTGTCAGTTAACCCTTGCAGAACACAGAAGGCTCCATCAACTGGGAAGGTATTTGAAGTTTGCTAAAACTCCATCCCTTTGATTTATCTCTAGATTGCCTAGAACTCCTCACTAAATTGTAATATTCAAGAAACTCATAACAAGTAAAAACATTGGTCATTATTACCCAGTCTGTATTGGCTGCCCTTCTATTGATGTGATAAAACTCTGCAACCATGGCAATTTATAAAAGGAAGTCTTTAATTAGGCTTCTAGTTTTAGACAATTAGACTCCATAGAGGTGGAACAGACGCATGGTAGCAGGAGCAGCTATGACCTCAAAACCAGAATCAAGGAGCCGAGAACACACTGGGAATGGTGTTACCTTTGAAGCCTCAAAGCCTATTTCTATGGCACAGCATCTCTTCCAAGGCCTTATTTCTCAACCCTTTCCAAAGAATTCTACCAACTAGAGGCCAGTTAATTAACCAGCTGGGGAACAATTATTCAAGCAATGAAACTATGAGAGCCATTCTCATTTAAACTAGTACACTCTGCTCTGTGTCTCCCATAAGCTTGTGACCATACCTCATATGCAAAATTCATTTAGTACAACTTCCAAGATTTCCATAGTTATTTGCAAAGTCTACACTTTTAAACATCAAAGTCTTTTCTGAGCCTAAAGGCAATTTCTTAATGCTAAACTCCTATAAAAAGCAAAAAAAAAAAAAAATTATATACTTCCAACATACAACAGCACAAAATACACATTACCATTCCAAAATGTAGACTATGGAGGCCTAGGTCAAGAGGTATCAGGGGAACAATATTAGCAACAGGGATAGAGACCATTCTTCTGATAATTTGGTGAAGGTTGTGGTTGCTTTCTGCCTTAATCCTAAGTAAAAAGTAATGTGTTAACTTCTTTGGCACTGTTTTAAAGACAGTCTACCATTATGGGAATATAATGAAGAAATATTGGACCAAACAAAACTGAAAGCCAGCAGAGAAAATTCCAAATCCTATATTTTCATGTCTAATGTCCAAGAGCTTAGATAGCTCTCCCCTTTCAGCTTTGCTGTGGCAACATAAACCTCTCTTTCATAGCAAAGTTTCTACTTCCTATCCTTAGCTCTTTTAGGCAAACATCCTAGATCTTTGGCACCATTAAACTTTAGAGATATTCAAACACAATTTGGGTCTCACTTTCACAGCTTCAGGAACAACCTCTCTGGGCCTCTTGTTCACTTCATGCATAGACTTCTCTGTAACTCTTTAACCTCAGTGGTTCTCCCTAACAGTGGAGGAAGGTTACAGAATACCTTTGCTTTTATATCCTTCATAACACTAAAATCAGAAGTACATGAATGATATGACTAAATTTGGCTGCCCACTTGGGATGGAGCCTAATCCCATTGAATAACAATTGTAACATCTTTTCTTCTTGTTGCTTTTTAGGAGCAGAGGACCCCTTAGGCCTTTTCTTTTCACAAATGGGAAGCTTTGCTTAATGAGGTCTTGCCCTGGGGGCATCCTTCATTTTGTTTCAGTGCAAATGTGGCCTTTACTTAATCAATATCTTTATCTTTTCCAGCATAAGCCTTGGTTTCAACATTACATTCCCTAGTGTCCTCCTCTCCAAGTTGTACATTTTATAATTTTTTGGCCCTGCTTATTCATTTTTATTGTAGGGCTGCATAGTAGTGATTACTTATAACCACCACAGAGTCAATATTAGGCTATATTGAAATCACCTTTGCTAAAGAAGTTAGTCCATTATTTTAAACTCAAGCCTAAGAAAGATTCTTAGCATGAAAGCAAGAAGCAGCCAGGTTTTGCCAAAGTGTCATAGAAATGATCTCTAGGTAAGTTGTTAATATTGTCCTCTTCTGAAACCTCCTGAGATGGGCCTCTGTAGTCTACATTGCTCTCAGCAAAACTGTCATCGAAATTACTACTAGGATGGTCCATTGAGCATGCAATCACTTTTGTAGTCCAAAGTTCCAAAGTCTTCTACATTCCCCCAAAAAAGACCATCATTCCCACAGCAAGCCTGTAACTAAAACAGACATAAACAATATTTGTGGAGTTTCAGGTGACTCTTTAACAACATGAGTTTTCAGGTAGCATTCTTAACACTGTGAATTTATGTCACTTTTATTTTAGGAGTAAAAATTTGATAGAATTAGTTCCTTCATTAGAGGTTACAGAAAAATGCAGTCCTGTTTCAGAACAGCAGAGCACATATTTCTCTGGGGGATATCATGATTATCAATTAGTTGTTTTGGGAAACTATTCCTAGGATGATTTACAGTCACTGGGAATAATTTAATTGCATGATATTAGAACTATAATCAAGTTAGAAGATTCTAAGGAAATGGTTTAAACCAAACCATTTCTTTTTCGTTTTTTATTTAATCATTTTTTAATATACCCACCACTTTTTCTCTCCCTACTCTTTACCCAGTCATCCCCCTGCTCGCCCACCCTCATCCCCAACTCCCCATCAATTTCTCAGAGAGATTAAGGATTCCCAGGTAATGCAGTCTGTTATACAAAGTTGAGATAGGACCAAGCCCTCCTCGCTTTTATCAAGGCTGGGCAAGGTGTTCCTCTGTAGGAAATGGGCTCCAAAAAGACATTTAATGTATTAGGTATAAATTCTGTTTCCACAGCCAGAGGACCCATAAAATGCCTAGTTCAGTGCCATGGAAGTTTTCCAGCCATCAGCTCAGTACCAGTGAGTTCCCAATATTTCTGGTCAACAATTTCTGTGAGTTTTCTCCTCATGATCTTGACCCATTTGCTTATATAATTTTTCTTCCCTCTCTTTGCCTGGACTGGGAGCTAGACTAGTGCTTAGCTGTGGGTCTCTGCATTCATTTCTCTCTTTTCTTAATATACTGACACTGAGGTGTGGGGAGAGGAAATAACTTTTCCCAGATGACAGAAAGAATTGGTGGGGAGAATTAACATAGGATATCCAAGTAGTAAAGTCTTTCTCTTATTTATTTGTTTGTTTGTTTATTTGTTTGTTTGTTTATTAATAATGAAATCACACCAATGGCCCTAATATTTCTGCTTATATTTAGTAATATCAGGGGCCTTCAACATGTTTTCCTTTCAGTGCTCTCTAATAGAAATGCTGTGGGCTATTTTTTTTTATGGGTCTTTGTTTCCCTGTTTGTAAACTAAGAGGGTGGAAGAGGGAAGAAACCACATGATTTCTCTCTGCTCAGTTCCTTTCTGCCCCGTAAATCTATGAAGACTAATGTAATTATGTGGGCAAGATTCTCAGATGGCAAACACTTTTCAAGTCTTCCTGTTTCCTCCCCTGCTTTAGCTGTGAGGCTGTTCAGAATCAAACTGCAGCCAAGCTGCAGCAAGTGTTTCCATCCAAGTTAGCACAACAGTATCCTACATTCACTCACACAGTCACGTGCAACTGTTAGAGTCATTTAATTTTATTTCTAGTTCTGTGTGTCTGTGTGTGGGTGTGTGTGTGCACTTTTGAGTTCAGTTTCCTCAGAGGCCAGAGAGGGCATTGCATCCCCTGGAACTGGAATGATAAATATTTATGAGACAATTGACATGAGTGATGGGAACAGAATATGGGACCTCTGTATGGCAGGCATGCTGCCTTAACAGCTTTGGTAACTTGCCATCATATTAGCAGCCATGTTGCCTGCCCTGTGGTGGCCACTGCTGTCCTGCTTTTGTTGTCATATGCTTTAATTGACTGAATCTCTATGTTTTAGGAAACTGAAGTGACCTCAGTTTCATATTGGTAAAAATTGCTTTCTAGTACAGAGCTCTGTCTTTAGAGCCCTGTTCCTCTCTTTCCCTTAACTAAATTCCTCCTTATCTTTCCCTTTCCTTCTTAACGAAAGGATGCTGTGTCTCAGCATTTATTAAGCATAAATTTTTTTGATAATTTTTTGTATTAATATGAATATGAATGTTGTATCTACCATGGTTCCCTAGAGGAACAAACTCACAGAATGTGTGTATGGGGTTTATTAGAGTAGCTTACAGGCTGTAGTCCAGATAGTTCAACAACAGCTGTCTACCTAAATGCCTGAATCCTGAAAAAAGTAATCTCTAATGTCAGTGAATAGACTTTCCAGCAAGAGTGAGGCAAGGCAGGTAAAAGGCAAAAGTTCTCTTCTTTCAAGTTCCTTTATATAGGCTGCCACCAGAAAATATGGCCCAGATTAAAGGTGGCTCTTCCTCCATCAAAAGACATGGATTAAAGGGTGGGTGTTCCCACATCAAATGATTTAACCAAGAAAAATTCCTCACAGATGTACCCAGCTGCTTGAATTTTATTTAACTTCAAATGTAGCCAAGTTGACAACAAAGAATATTCAACATACATGTTTATGCCTATATGTATGTGTTTGCACTCATTTGGACACAAAGGGACAACCTAGGGTGTTATTGTGTAGATGTTACTCATCTTCTTCCTTTAGAGCTTAAAAGGACTTGTGTATTTATGTTTGTTGGTTGGTGGTATCTGTACATATGAGTGCAAATACTTATAAAAAGCCAGAAGAGAGCATTGGCTCCTCCAAAGCTGGGATCAGAGTGGTTGTGATCAAGAAATGTGAATTAGAAAAACTGAACATGGGTCTTCTGTAAAAGCAGTATACTCTCTTAACTGCTGAGCCGTTTTTCCAAGCTGCTTTCTTTCCTTTGAAAAACTCTCCGGCCTAGTGCTCTCTGAGTAGGCTGGGCTGTCTGGTCAACAAGACCAAGTGGTCCTCCTCTCTCTGCACTCCCAACAAGCACTGGAGTTACAAGCTTCTGCCTCCATGCCCAGTATTTTTAAAATGTCACTTTAGAATTTTATTTTCTTGTCCTTATGCTTACACAGCATAATTTCATCCTTGAAAATAATATGTTCTTTTTACAAATACTTATTACCTATAGCTGTTGTTTTCAACATGATATATAATGGTTCTTTCAGAAATTACCTCTGGTATTGTGTCTACTGAACTTGCATAGGTATTTTAGCTATGTTAAAATTTTCTACACAATACAATATAGCAATTATTTACATAGAATTTATCTTTTATAAGGTGTCAAAAGCAATATTTTGGATGATTTAAAGTTTAGAGTAGGTGCATAGAATATAAAAATGCCATTTATAGTGAGAAAGTTAAGCACCTATAGACTTTGATATGTTTTAGAACAACTTTGAACAGTCTCCTAAGAGATAGAAGGAAGATGGTATTGATCAATTTTAAATTAATATTTTACATTAAATACATAGTATAAAGCATGTGGAGTAAAGACTCATAAGCATAGCCCCCATCTTAACTTAAGGTAAAGCCTTATAAGGAACACAATTCTTGGGTCCTCCTATAAGGACTAGAATGCCTTGATCCCATTGCCTATGTAGAGCATGGGGTGACCCATTGTTTATGTACTCCTCTCTGGGCTTTCATTCTAACTTCTCTTGCTTTGTATTGTTGTTTGTGCAGAGGACAAGATTTGGATGATAGTTCAGCACAACAACACAGAGCTGACTCGGGTACAGGGTTCCAACCCTGAGAATCCCTATGTCATGACCTTAAACTATGGCAGCAGTATGGAGCAGCTGGAGGCTCTGATTGATGGCTCAGAGCACTGTGAACAGGAGGTGGCATATCACTGCAGGAGATCTCGACTTCTTAACACACCAGGTACGGCTCTGCCCTTCTTCATGTTTCCTTGAAGCCCACAAGCCAGTATTCTGACTGTGTTTTTCCTAACACAAGCTAGTGTCATTGAAAAAGAGGGAACTTCAATTTTAAAAATGTCTTCAAATGATACTTTTCTTAGTGACTGATATGAAAGAGCCAAGCCAATTACAGCCATACTACTTCTGGGTAGGTAATTTTGGGGTACATAAGAAAAACAATAAATAAAAGCAAACCTGAGAAATGAGAGCATGCCAATAAGCAGTGTTCCTCAATGGCCTGTACTTCAGTTCTAGCTTCCAGGTTTCTGCCCTGACTTCTCTCAGTGAAGGATGGAGTGTCACTTGAGAATTGTAAGCTTTCCTTCCCAGGTGGTTTTTTTTGTTTTGTTTTGTTTTGTTTTGTTTTGATTGTTTGTTTGTTTTGCCATTGTGTTTTATGACAATGATAGAAATACTAACCAAGACATCCAAAAAGAGAAGTACTTAACAAGAAAGTGGGTACATTGAATTTTTTCACTCTGTTCTGAGGAGAGATATGGCTCAAAGAAGGCCATGAGTCTTGTCTTTGATATTGAAAGTGGTCTGTTGAGTTTAAACTTCTTTCCTCATGTTCAGAACAACAAACTGAGAATATCCACCCCCTGAAATAACTGTGGAATTAAAAAGGTTTTATAAGAGATGACATTTGAAGATAAAACATTTGAGCTAGATATGGAATCCTAGTATCCCAGTTCATTCACTCAAGAGTTATGAGTTATGTCCAAAGTGAAGAATATTTAAGGACCAGGCAATGAGGCCAGAAGACAGGTAGAGGCTACTCTGTGTTCACAGAATTTCTGCTGCTTGGATAAGAGGGACTTCAATGAATATGAATCTAAAAGTATATTTTCATTTTAAATGGATTAATTAGTTATTAATATGAGGATTCTCATGTAGCATTCATTTGCCTTTCACTATGTAGCTGAGAATGACATTGAATTCTTTGTTATCCTGCCTCTCTCTACCTCTGGAGTGCCTAGAGCATAGAAGTGTACAACCATGCTTGTTTTACTTCTGTGGTGCTGGCCATCAAACTCAGTGTTTTAAAAGTACTTTACCAAGGGAGATAATTTCTAGGCCTAAATTTAATTTCAGAAAAAAGTGGCTAACTCCTTTAATGTTTCCCCAGCTCTTCTGTAAGTATTTTTTAATGGTGAATGATGGATTTGGCTATTATGTGTAAGTTAGTTAACTTTCTTTCTTCTGTGATGCAACAATTAACAAAGCCTGAAGCCCTCCATGCTAGGAAAAGCATAGTGGCAAAATCAGGGTGATCTGAGGCAGCACAATTGCCTGGTTATACCCCAGAGGTCCAGGAAACAGAGAGGATAATAGTAACATTCAGCAAGGTTTTTCCATTTTCCTTTTTGTAAAATGTCAAGATATTTTTCTAACACATTAGAATCTGATACTCTGGCCTGGAACTCCATATATATATAGAACAGATTACCTTGAATTCATAGAGATCTACATACCTCTACTTCTTGAGGGTTAAGATTGAAGATATGAGCCACTAAGCACATATAGAGTTATTCATTTCTGGAAGTATTAATTTATCTTAAAACCCATGATGGTGTCAAGTATCTAAGAAGGACTATCATGTTATATCACAAAGATTAGTATCTAGTGCTGAGCATTTGTGAAGTTTAGACTGTCTGAGCAATAATAGAGACAGAAATGTCAGGACATCAGGAGTGAGAAACACCTAACTACATACACTGCACTGCTTAACTAATCTAGAATCTTCAGGGGAAGACACTGTTCTACCTGAGTGAATTTTCCAGATAACTGTCACTTATTCCTTTAAACACTGAAAATGTTTTCAAAGAAATTTTAACTATTTAAATGGAAATCTTTTCCTAATGGATTACATGCCTCCTTACCTTCTTAAACACAGAATTCAGAAGACAAAAATTGAACCTTTTTATTTGATGACTCAGGATCATCACTGTGAAATCAATTCCAAAACTCCTGTTGGATTCAGCCGTGCTTGTCAGGCTGATAAAATCAGTGTTACCTCTCTGTGTTCCTTTCCTTACATCTCAGTCTCTACACACTGCCCCACGTGGTTCACTGTCTGTTTTCTGATGTAGTTCTCTGTCCCCAGATGACTAAGCTGAACTCTTGTGCTACAGTAAGCTCTCCACAGAATAGCTGGCTCAAGGAATTGCCTTCCTGTTTTTCATTGTCTTGTGATTATCCATTGTTTGAGTTTTTATTAAGAAATAGAAGTTTGTCCATTATGACTTTGGGACTTTCCTAAAGAACTCACACTGTCATGTCACTTAGATTATGTCATTTCTCTTATTTATGTGTACATGCATGCATGTGTATGTGCATGTGTGAATGCATGCATGTCTGTATGTGCATGTATGTGTATGTTTGTATGTGTGTTTATAGTGGAGATATACACATGCCATTGGAGATTTGATGTATTGTATCCCCAATCAGTTAAATCAGAAGCTGTTGTGAGCCACCCTTCTCACATGTTTGGGAACAGTACTAGGTCGTCTATCACAGAAATAATTGTGGCTGCTGAGACATTTCTCTCCAATCCCTATCATTTATTTGTGAATGTACATTGTCTTCCTAACTCAGTTGTCTTAAGTTCTTTGAGTTTATGTTTTTATAAGAAGAACATAGATTTGGGGATCAGATTGGGAAAATATCTCAATCTACTTCTTACCTGACTTGTGCCAGCTTGCTTAGTGCCTACAAGTTTAATTTCCGCACCTGTTCAATTTACACAAAGATTTTACATTCATAAGACTGAAAGGAATGGAGAAAAACAAACAGATGTGGTAATGTATTATATATTTAATAAAAACAGTCTGAAATACCAGAGAGAAGAAACAGACCACAGTCTCATCCAGCCATCTTTCAAAGTCCTCATCCTGGTTCATGTTTCTACAGAATACTACACCGTATGTCTATGCCTTCCTTTAATATCTTCTTTGCCCAGTTGTTTCACTTCCAAATTCAACACTGCATCATATTCTAGAATTAAGATTAAAGGTGTGAGCTAGTACTATTTGGTAGTCAGGCCTTGAACTCACAGAAACACAGAAAGAGCTCTGTCTCTGGAATTATGAAATTAAAGTTATAGGTCTCCACTTCTGATCTTTCCTGTGCTAGGATAAAAGACATTAGTTACCACTCTCTGACCCTCCTGGCTTGACTGTGGGTGGATCTGTTCTCTGATATTCCAGACTGGTTTTATTAAATAAATATGTATCACCACAGAGCTGGAATCCATAGATTGTTCCTGGTGTATGTCAGGCATCCAGTAACCAGTGTCTCTGCTCACAACTTCCATCCCAACAGACAAGCACAAAAGTTAATGCTATTATGAGGAATAAGCTTCAAGACAATTACCTTTTTATTATTAGTTCTTTAAAAATGTACACAATGAGATTTTTCTCATGTCTATCCCCAGTTTCCCTGAAATGGGCATACCCAGTAGCCGTTCAACTTTGTTCCCATTTTTTTTTGTAGTATCTGCCAAGTCCAATTTCTTCTATGCAAATGTTCATAGATTTATGACCTTCCACTAATCCAGGATACACATGGTAGAAGGAAAGAGTAAATGCCCACAAATCATCATCTGCCCTTCACACATCTTCTATAGGCCTCTTATGTGTACATGTGCATACACATAAGCTAAGTAGAAACATAAATGTAATAACAAAGCCAATGAGCCAACATCATTATGCAAATAATTGACTCATACCAACCATAGTATATCCTCTTCTATGGGTGTTTCAAATGAGTAGTTTCCTTTTGATATGCACATAAAGATATGTTGCAGATTGGCCTACAAGAACATTTTTGCATGTAGATCCCTGTGAACACAACTGATTATATACTCATGATGAATTCTTTGAAGTACCTTTTCCAGAAAAGAAAGTGTGCATATTTTCAAGGATTTTTGCCACCTTGACTTCTGCTATATATCACAGTGGAGCCAATTTATATCCCTGACAGCACAAAAAACTATGTGCCCATTTCCAAACAATGGATATAAACTTTGACTTCATATTTCAGTGTTGATAAACTTATGAATGTAAAATGTTGCCAAAGGAAATTTTAAATAAGGTTTGTGGATAGTAGTAATTATACATGCACATACAAGAGAGAAGGTGGAAGAAAGAGAGAGAGAATACCATAACATATAGATTGCCATTAAGTGGTAGTTAGAATGCCAGGATTAATAAAAGCTATGCAATTTTGCAAATAGCATCTGCATATGAACTTAAGTTGGTGGAAGAAGTCTTCTTGCCATAGCATCTCCTGTGTGCTTTGCACAGCAGATAATGAAAGGAGGAAATAAAGAAGACAATTTGAGAGAAGAGGAAGAAATAGCCAAATGGCCACTGGTGACAGGTGTTTCTCATGGATGTGGGTATGTGTGATGGCCAAATAAGCATTCTCTGTAAACCAAGCCCAAGACCTGCACAGAAACATTTGTTATTTTCATATAGCCTTGTTAGTGTTGAATAGCTGAAGAGAACTTGAGCTATGTCATAATCCCAGCTCTCCTGCATTCAAAGCACACTCCTGTTTCTTATGTACTATGAAAGCTCCACAGATCTTAAAAAAAAATGGGTAGTTACAGAGCACATTCATTGTACAAATTTTTTTATTGTTTAGAAAAATGAACAGAGAGAAGAGCAACCAGGTCCACATAGATGTCATTGTCTGTGCAGCTTCCTGGGAAATATCTAATGGTTGTCCCACTCAGTTTCTAGAGAGATGAACTGTGGATTATCACAGCAATTCCTTAGTTCTTTCTCCAAGCTCTGGCACTTGCTTCGTTATCTTTATCCAGCAATAGTGAGAGCAAAGGGAAGATAGGCAAGAGAGAGCCAGGCATGGAATATCACTGTGATTTATTTATTCAATTGGAGACTGAACCAAGACACTCATTTTTAAAAGTATTTCTTTGCAATTTTTTTCCAGATATACTTGTAAATGCCAGCCCAGGTGACATGGCATCTATCTCTGCAAATGAATATATGTCCTAGAAACTCCAAGATACTATGGTCCACAAGAAATATTCCCTATACCTTTCATGTATCCTTCCAATTTCCTACTTTGTTTGCTACTTCTTGCTACAGTTTTATGCAAAGCTAAGGCATCACTACAGAACAACTTTTCTGGGCAGAGAAGTAGCCAGCCTTTGCTTTGCAAAGCAGCACTTTGTCTCTGTGTTAGCATACATCTTGCCCTGGAAGAGCCATTCTTATACCTCAGCACCCTTCAGGAATTCTGCCTCAAGACAGAGGTCAAGAAGGCTGTAAACGCTGAGTATATGAAATGAAATAGCAGCCAGTTCAGGCATTTTTACATATAAGGGACACAACAATCAACACTGAAACTATGGCCTTCTTGATGAATACTAACCTGGTCAGTTACCTCCCAATATCAGTTACTTTCCTCTTCACTGTGACAAAAATATTTGGCAGAAAGACCTTCAGGGTCCCTGGTACATACAGTACAAATAGTACATACAGTCTATCATGGTGGGAAAGGCAGGGAGCAGATTAGTTTATAAGCTAGCATGTCAGATGGAAGCAGCAGGTAAAACACAGAAGGGGCTTAAGCCAAAAGTAGGAACAGACTACTTACTTCTCCAAACAAACTTGAGTCCCAACAGCCCACTTCTTCCAGGGAAGTCCTATTCTGAATGTTCTACAAGCTCTGTCAGCACCTCAGCACACAAGTCAAGGGTTTTTGCGTATGACTTTTGGACAACATCTCATATTTGACCCATAAAACTCCACAAAAACCCTATGGAAGGAAGACAAAACAGACAAGGCCTTAGATGATATTACAGGGCATCCTTTAAAGCTCTCTGGAGGAAATGAGCATTGAACATCCTATCTATCCACTAGTTCTCTTTCATATTCTCCATAGAGCCAAGTATGTGGCATTAGGTTAACCAAATAGCCTAAGTATCTGATTTACCCGTACTGTTTAGCACTCTACTATGAAAGTTTACTTTGGCATTCCCTCCCAAGTAAAGCTATGCATGTACATGGTACAGGGGACAAGTTAAGACTGAAATGTATGCTATGGTTTTGACCTTACTTGTCATCAGGGAACCATGTTTAAAGGCTAGAACTACAGCTTGGAGCTGATGGTGAGAGGTAGAACTTCTAAGGGTAAAGCCAGTAGGAGATTCTCAAGGCATTGTGATCATCACTTCAGCCCCCCTCCCCCGTGTTTGTGTGTGTGTGTCTGTGTGTGTGTGTGTGTGTGTGTGCATTTGTATATGTGCAGGTAGATGCATGTGTGCACTTGCATGTGGAACCCACGGGACAAATGATCACAAAATAAAACCTCCAGAACAGTGGCTCTAACAAACCTCTTACCACACAGATTCATTGTCTCAGGGACTTACCAGGAGGAGGATCTAACACACACAGAGCTATCAGACTCTTACTTTGAAATCTAATAGCCATAGGAAAGGCTGAGCTGGAGTTTACTTTGGTTTTCTTTGAATAGAAAGCATTTGTGAAGCAAATCCATCATACAAACATGCTGGCTGTGAAGATGTCTTATTCCGTCTAGTACAGTGAATCCTGTGCTCAACCTCTGTCTGCCTCCCAGGAACTAAAGGTGCATTCAATTCCCTTCACTTATTCCTACAGGCTTGCAGGAGTTTTAGGTTTGCAGTGAATTGCTTAACTGGTCATGTTTCAGTGCCATTTAAAGGGACAAAATGAGTTCCCTGAGGGAATTATTACATCCTCAACTGGTCTTTTCCCTTCATCTTTTATACTTTAGTAAACATGCAGCTAAGTAGATACACACACACACACAATGTAATATAGTATTTAAACAGTATATTTATGATCTGAAGCATAACTATATGTAATAAAATACATGCAAATTTATATTATAATTCATATATATATAGGGTTCTATATATTTTGAGTCAACTAAATGCTGGTTGAAAATATTTGGGAAAAATGCATTCATTGATGGGTAAAATACTTACCATACAATTAATGCCCACTCTGCACATAAAAAGGCTAGAGGAGATGCAGACAGGTTGGTCCTTAAGCTAGCCCACTTTACTGATCTCCAGGCCATAGGGGACTGCCTAAAACACATGGAAGGGGGCACTTGAAGACCAACACATGAAGATGTTTCCTAGCCTCCAAACATCGGTGTGCCTTTTCATAGTCTTATCCACATTCCCCCAACACAAGCATTTACTCATGTGAGTCCACACAAACACTTTTGTTTGTTATTATCTCCTAAAAAAAGCATTATAACTAGTGATTGAAGGTAGATGACAGGATATGCACAGATTGTATGAAAACATTCTGTCATTGTGTAAAAGAATCTGGGACAGCCAATAATTTTAATGTTTAATGGAAATAATTTCCCAGGAATGCCCAGAGGTGACTTTGTACTACTTATATACAAGCTGGTATATACTGTAACATATATACCAGAAAATGATATTACATATACACAATTCATTTTTACTATAACCAAATAGATTTATTTATAAGTTCTCTTATGTATAATGTATAGAAGCCTTCATATTTGCTTATGGAATTTTACTCAGTGTGACACTTTATGCATTATTTTTAGAGATTCAAATAGAAGAAGTTTATATGATTTTATCACAAGTCTTTAAACATAGAGATTTGGACTAATGAGATGGCTCAGCAAGCAAAAGCACTGGCTGACAGGCCTGGTATCCTGATTTGGACCCCAGGTAACCATATGAGAAAAGGAATACCAATTTCTATAAGTTTTCCACATGGACACTCTAATGGATACACACACACACATACACACAATGCAACAATTTATTGTAATTTAAATTAAAGATAAAGAGACTAGCTATGAATCTAATCAGTGTATTTCACTGTGTATGAAAACCGCTGCCTGTAATATTTCTCTAATAATAGACTCATAATGTTTCGCTTGAGGGAGAAAGCCAGAATAGAAGTGAATGAATTCATAAAAATAATATCCACCAACCCTAAGCCAAAAAAACATATAGATGCATGGCTAATAGGAAATAAATAACCTATGAATGTTTAACAGAAACGTACTTAGTAACAATTAAGTTGCTGCTTTGATCAACAATATTTAAAGGATCAGTAGTTATTGCAAAAGCCCCCAAATGCAAATACTCTACAAGATAAGATCTGCATTTTCCTCACTACTCTAAGAAAGAATGTTTACTTACTATATATCAAATATGCCTACAAGGAAATACATCCAATTTTTAAATTATTTTGAATATTCAATATTTTGAAGATACAGGGACAATAACAGGAAATGAACATAAAATTTGGAATCATAAAACTCAATATTAGTTATTTGTATCACCTACTTACAAGCTTATGAAGAAGAGCAGAGCAAGATGCCAGACACACAGAGGAAAGAAGAAAAAAATACTTCTCTGAGAAAAGGTACTAAGCTACTTGGCTAATCATAGGGTAGTTTAATAATAAGAGTTATCAATAAGTAATATGCCTAAGCCATATGCTAAACAGCATGTAATTAATAGGAGACTTTGTGTGATTATTTGAGATTGCTGGTCCAAATCTCAGGGTTAAGCCAAGCCAGAAACACTATAGTAAAAGCAATTGATAAAGAAAAGGATGGATCTGCTTCTGTCATAGATTAAGATTAGTTACAAAAATAGAGGAAAAAATGTATCTTAGTCCATTTGTCTAGCTTATATGTTGCCTTGGGTTCAATTCTAAGAACTACAAAATGATAGTTACCAATAGTAGTAAACACAAGAAAATATATTGTATGGTGTTAGTTTCTATTGTTTCTGTAGCTGAACACTCAGGCAGAAGCAACTGAATGAAAAAAATCTTGTGGTTTGAGATGATAAAGTAGGAAAATGGCAGTGGGAATGGAGTATATAACTTCTTCACAGACCTAGAAGCAGAGGAAGAGAATTCAAGCACTCCATTGGTTTTTTTCTCCTGTCTCTTTCATTTAGTCCAAGACCCAAATTCATGTGATAATAACAACCACATTCATAGTGAATCTTTACCTCTCAGTTAATCCAATCTGGAAATTCTCTCACAAGCCCACCCAGACATGTGCCTCAAGAATGCCCTTGACATTTCCTAACCCAGTCAAATTGACAACCATAACTAACCATCACAAGTTTTGAAAGGGTTTAAGGAAGGCTCTAAGAGGACAGACTGTTAAAACTACAGGCCATTTGAATAATCATATGGAAATATAGTACAGTAGAATTTTCTTAAAATACATACATTTATGAAAGAAATCAAAATGGAATCACTAAATAACAAGGGAGATAATGCTCCAACTACATATCAGTTATTGTCAAGTGAAATTCCAGTGCCAGGAATGGCTTACATTTAGTGGAACTGATCAAAGAGGTCCTAATTAAAATTCCCAAACAACTCAGGCCATTGCCAGGGCTACTGTTTGCTCTCTATAAACTAATTGTAAGTCCCCATTGCTGAAGGCAATACCTATAGAACTCATTGTAAACACAGAAGTTGAGCTCGTGCCAACCTAAAACCTTTACCTCTACTGATTAGATTCATGATACTCTAAGGTACTCTGAAGACTACCACAGGAGAAAAGTAACCACCAACTCAGCTACAAAACCTGTATTCTATGATGACAACATATATACATAATACATTGATGTAAATAGTGGCATAGATGTTGTAGGAGTAACTGGACAAAACTATCTATCAGATTTAAGATCTAATCCATGGGAAGAAACTCATCTCCAAAACTATTTTGGTGGCCAAGAGCCTAAGGTTAGATGGGTCATTGATATATGGAATAACCAAATACTAATGTTCTGCTAAAGGAATGCAGTGATAGAATGATTCCTAAGAAATATGAGGTGTTAATCCTATAGATCACTGTCTCAGTCATTCATCATCTGAAATCCTCCTGCAGTAGACAGAAAATGATACAAAGACTCACAACTGAACAATGTGTTTAGTGTGAGAGACCTTGGAGGACTCAGTTCTAAATGGAATGTCTTTGTAAAATCTCTCTTCTTAGGGCTCAAGACACTATGCTGAAGAAAAGGTAGAAAGACTGTAAAAGCCCTATCTTAAAGTTCTATTGCTATGAAGAGATATCATAACCACTGCAATTATACCAGTGGCACACCAGACAAACAAGGACTTCTAGGCACAATAGAACTACCTAGTTCATGGGACACACATGAAGTCACAATGACTGTGTCAGCATGCTTAGGGCCTGCACAGGTCCAAACCAGATGGCATCCCAGCACTGTGATTCAGAAATAGACATGAGCTTTCATCCTCAATCAAGACACTATCTGTCTTCAATTAACATTGTCTTACAAAGGAAATACTAGTTTTTCCAAGGAAATCCCACAGGGTATGCAAACCACAGTTAAAGGCAGGTTTTATTCCTAGTAGCTGGTACTAAAGCAAAGTGAACTCAGCAGTACTGAGAATTTTTTCCTTTTACACCATATTGACTATTTGCTTTCAATTTCATGGTTTTGGTGTGTGTGTGTGTGTGTCTTCTTTCTTTTGGCTTTTATTGATTAGTTTGTTCATTTTGTTTTATTTGTCTTTTCTATTTTTTATGTCTGTTTTCTTAAGAGAGAGAAAAAGAGAGCCTTTTCTCTTTTTTGAAAGAGAGACAGAAAAGATCTCAGAGGATATGAGAGAGGGAAAATTATAATTATAATATATTATATGAAAAATAACTTTTTTTGAAATAATTCCCCTTAAATAATTAAAAAAAAAAAACTGAAGAACACGTTTTCCCTATATCAATTTGCTGCATAAAGATTGAGATCATTCTACTCCTGGTCTGTGAGGTTTCACGTTCATCTTATAGTGTAAAGTTCAGCAGTCAATTTCTAAGAATCTCCAACATCTTAATATTTCTAACAATATTCAAAAGCTTTAACAGTCATTCCTCTAATTTTAAAGCTCTTTAAACAAACTGAAAATCAAAAGGCAAACTTTAATAGTTGTTTATGCAGGAAATATTTCTGTTCCAGAAGAGGGGGCTGAAGCATACCAAAAAAGGCATGGGACCAAAGCAAACACTCCTAGAAAACTAAGTCTCCACAGTTCCACATAGTGACTCTGACCTGGTCCTCATAGCCTGGCTTCCTTGAACTTTAGTACAAGCTTCAGTCTACCATCTCACATGCCCACAAACCTAACAAGATATGGTCAAAGCCAGTTTCTGGTGCCAGCTGGAGATGTATCCTGATCTCTTGTAGTTGAAGTGGTTTCTTGGCACCTGCCTGGCTGAACATGAGAAGATATTCTGCTCTCTGCTCAAACACACTCAAAGTGAAGGATTGTCCAATACACTTTTACTGCAGTGGTCTGGAGCTCTGAATATGCACAGTCTTGCTTCATCCCCTTTCCTGCTGTCCTCACAAAGAGTCTCTTATTTTTCATCAATGGCATGTTACATTACATTACAAACATTACAGGTGCTTTTGTTTTTCTTCATCTCACAGTCCACTTTAAACACATGCCTTCTGCTTTTCCTACCATTATGCAGGTTTTCATGTCTCTCTTCTCTCCCTGGAAAGGTAAGTATAGTAAATGGTATATCTCGTCAGATATACATGGTTGATATTCTTCAGCCAGATTTTTTGCCAGACTTGGACATAAATGTTGTCTAGCTGAGTCCATGACACCTCATGGGCCCAATGCCTGCTGGCAGCCTTTCCTTACAATATGTGCCTTTCTTCTTTGCCAAAAGACAGAATGCCACCTTGAACTCAGATTACAGTATTTTAGGAGCTGTCTAAGATACAATTATAAACTCTACACACTTCCTTCACATACTATTTCAAAGCTCGCAAACACAGTCAGCTTTATATGTACGTGTAACACATTATAATTTACATTAGTTTTGTGTTTAAAGTATTCTGCTGTGTGTGTATAGAGGGACCAGAGCAAGTCCAAAATGGTGTAAATCCCAATGTAAATAGGAAATACAAAACATAAAATGACAGGTATTAGGTAGGGAAAACATTTGAGAGTAAAGGAATAGATTTTGCACTAGATGTGGTGACATTGAGACACTGTAGAGGTGGAGGTGGGCAGTCATTTTAACAGGCTATACAACAGCCTGAGGTTACAATGAGAGGTCAAAGGGTGGTAAGACATCAGAGAAAACATCAGTGACAGAATCTCCCTATCATGTCTTCAATGGTACAGTGAGGCAGAGGCTCAGGGTGAGCTGTATAAGAAAGGTTAACTAGTGAGAATGAAAGGTGATGGGGGAGAAGGGGCCCTGGGAAATGCAGGGTGTGTTTGAGTTTTGTTAGCTGCATTGGGCCCAGGGGGCTGTGGTTCTTAGCATCACCCCAGACAGGTGATGGAGTTATTTATAGATTCAAGAGTGGCTTGTAATTGGGTATGTAAGTGTTTCATTCTGAAAGGTAGAATTAAATCAAAAGAAGGGTCTAGAATTTCTACAGCCAAATGCATGAACAGTCACCCAGAGAAATGAAGCATATCGCTACACTAATTTCTATGGTCTTAACAACCCATCAGTGATGGCCAAAAGCTCTCATTTGCCTAAACTTCGCCAAGCACTACAGTAAATAGTGCATGTGTGCACCAATATATGATTATTAAATGTGGATGTGCAGGCATTTGCCTTACCCCCAAACAGCATTACAGCATAGCATTCTCAAAGTAAATATTGAATATGATGCCATGGGTTCAGTTATATAAGGAGGAGGAGGAACTGGAGATACAGCAGCTAAAGCAACTTTCTCGGGTTATTTATAAGAAGATTTGAAATAAATCTAACTCTATGGTGATAGACATTTCTGAAAAGTGAGGGAGATAAAGGAATGAGATGATGCCCTGTACCAAAATTCCTTTGTTCTTTGGGAAACACATCTGCTGATTGCAGATTTCTTACATATATACATATATAAAACAAGTTCTTTACTGGTATATATATGCATATATATTTATAAACATACACATATACATATATAAATATAGATAAAACCATACATATGGGATTTTGTTTAGTTTCCTATTTCTGTATAGGAGCCATATAAACTAGGGGGATGGAAAGGAAAACCATCAACCATAACCTTGCTTGATTCAGTTTCTTATACAGACAAATTATACCAACATCTCAACCATTTACTGTAATTCCATAAGGTGCAGGTCATTACCAAGAGCAAGTCGAAGTTTACAGAGGTTAATAAGATAACTGCACATAACCTCCTCTATAGCTATGAAATCAAGTGCACTGTCACTGTCAGACAAAAACAAAACTTGCTTGAGTCCCACAGGTCACCAGCCACCAGATGCCAGCATCTCAGTAGTCTCCTGAGCTGAGTCAAATGCAGAGAGAGTTTTGCCCATTTACACAGGCACAGTCAGAACCCACTGAAGGACTATTTGGTAATCATTTGAATGATTCCCCCAGAGGAAGGGACCAGTTGTTTCTGGAAATAGTTCACTGAGAGGGAATGAAGGAGGAGGAGGAACTGGAGATACAGCAGCTAAAGCAACTTTCTCAGGTTATTTATAAGAAGATTTGAAATAAATCTAACTCTATGGTGATAGACATTTTTGAAAAGTGAGGGAGATAAAGGAATGAGATGATGCCCTGAGATAGTGGAGGAGAGCGGAAAAGAAGTCACTGTTGCTGCTACAGTGGTGCTGTGAGCAGCATTTGTCCATAGGGGTCTGGGAAGAGTAAGTGTCAGACTAGGGAAAGAGCTGCAGGAGTAACCTTGGCAAGGGAGCAAGGGAATGTCTAAGAAAGAGAACAGAAAGAAGAAGGGGAAAAGCCGAGTAAATGAAGAAGAAGAATATAAGAGGAAGAGGAAAGGACGGAGGCAGAAGAAAAGAAGGAGAAAAAAATGGGGAGAAGCAGGAGGATGAGGTGGGCAGGAAGAAGACAGAAATATCTATCTGGGCAATTCTTCTGTCAGACACTCTGAGGAAGAGGCAAATACATCCTTCTAGAAATTTGTCACTTTCAGGAGAAAGTGCAGCTGAGGAGAAAGAGGTAGAGCAGATGGAGGAGCATGAGGAGGAGCAGGAAGAAAAGGAGCAGGAGTAGAAGCAACCAGAAGTGCCAGAAATAAGAAGGAAGAGAGAGGGAGGGAGGTCAGAAGAAAGGGAACTCCTTGACAAATTATGTTTGCCTTCATACAATAAGGAGAAATTGCTGGAGAGAATAACCATGCATCGTTTTCTCCTGGCCCTGGAGTTCTGGTGTGGGAAGAAAAGCATCCTAACAAAGATAGCAGCTGTTGGAAATGACACTGTGAATCATGATCCTCATGAAGAAAGAGGGTGGCACATAGAATATGGTGTCCACTGGGACTCTGTACTGGCCAGATGTTGGCACTGAAGAGATGCAATGGAATAAATTTTCTTGAAGATAAATTTGAAATGAAAATAACTTTTTAAGTGATATCATGTGTATTCAGGATAATATAGCCACAGAAAAATATTCTTTTAATAAGGGATTTTTCCCCCTAAATTGGTGAACTCTTCAAAAGAAGCAACAGTTTTTCAAGCCCAGTGCCAAGCTTGGTAACTGGCATAAAGTGCACTTTGAAAAAAGAAAGACAAAAAACATTTCTTGGATCTGGAGGAATGAGTCAACAGTTAAAAGGACTTGCTGGTCTTCCAGAAGATTTCTGTTCATTTCTTAGCACATGCACAATGACTAACAACTATCTGTGACTCCAGTTTTAGGAATCTGATGCCCTCTTCACTGTTCTGTGGTCACTAGGCATGCAAATAATGCATATGCATATGTTATGGAATATTCCTTTACAGTGTATGAAAATGTGTCACTGTGAAGGGTTTAATAAAGAGCCAAATGGCTGAATAAACTTTCTCCCCCCCCCAAAAAAAAAAGAGATGAATGGCCAATGGCTAGGCAGGAAGAGGTTAGGTGGGATGTCTGGGGACAAAGAGGTCTCAAGGAAGAAGAAAAGCAGAGTTGCCAGGCAGACATATAGGATACTAGACATATAAGAGGGGAGGTAAGAGCCATGAGCCATTTGACAACACATAGATGAATAGAAATGGGTTAATATAAGTTATAAGAGATAAGTAAAAACATGGCCAACCTTTCATAATTAATAAGAAGTCCCTGTGCATGATTTGGGGGACAGTGGTCCAAAAAGGCCAGCTACATACATACATGCACACAAAATACTCCTTCATATAAGTCTAAAAACGTTTCTCATACATGAAATTCATGTGTAAAATTATTGAAAACTTGTTTGAAAAGTAATAATGGCCTGTAACCTGACAAGCTATTTCAATACCCCAAATGAACAAATAACTCAAAATATCTTAAAGACCTAAAATGAGGGTTCATGTATCAAGTAGACCAGATTCTCATTCCAGATTGTCTGAGTCTGGGCCATTTCTCCTTTAGTATCCAGAAGAATACAATGGATGTTTCACTTAGTTGTGTTCTTGGCCATTCTTTGTTGCTTGGGAAACACTTGAACTAAAACAACTAAAGGAGAAAAGATTTCCTTGGCTTACACTTCTAGGTCACAGTCTATTGTCATGGAAAGGGAGGTCATAGGAAGAGGGACAGGAAGCATGCAGGAATGCTGCTTGAGGGCTCTCTTACAGGCTCCTTAGCTAGCTTTCTTAGGCATTCCAGGGCCCCCTGCCTAGTAATGGTATCTCATAATAATCAAGAACCACATTCCACACAGACATGTGCACAGATCAATCTGATCTAGTTAGCTCCTCAATGTTGTCATGTTGGCAAAGTTAAACTAGGACATTTTGGCAGAAGGAATGCTTCAGCACAGCAAGGGAGTGGGGGGATGGCATTGCTGAACCAAGCCCTGGGACCAGAAAAGTCAATGTCATTATGTGCCTAGATGGTGAAATAGTTGATGCATATTCATAATAATCACCTGCCCCTGCAAAAAGCAAATGGACAGTCAAACGAATGCAAAAACAAGAAAATGGGGATTAGAAAATTCAGAAGGCAATAACCATATCAGGCAAAATGTGTTTGCTGAATTGATCCTCAATCTTTCCATTAAAGGCTGTTTCCCCTCTCCCTCCCTCCCTCCCTCCCTTTCTCCCTCCCTCCCTCCCTTTCTCCCTCCCTCCCTCTTCTCCTTTCTTTTTTCCCTCCTTCCTTTCCTTGCTGATTTACTAACCAGTGTCTTAAATATTCTAGTCAGTGTTTATACCTCCAGCCTCATAAATTATATTATTTAAAAAAGCACAGCACACTTAAAAATATATGAGACCTCTAGGGAACTAAAAGTTATTTCTTATCCCAGGAATCTATTTGAAGATTGCCATGTCAGCATGTATATGTATACCTTGAATTTTAATTTTAGGTACAGTCACATATTTGATTTATCTCAAAATTAGCACCAGTATTCAGGTTATGTGATTTGTTGTTTTTGTTGTTGTTAACTCATGTTAATTTCAGCAATAAACAGGAAGTTTATATTTATTATTATTTTACTTTCTTTCTAAGAAAGGCAAAACTAAATTTCCAAAGCTATTTGCAATTGTTTTTATAGCTTTAGCAAGTTTGGGGCCCATAAGCAGACACCATCCAGGAAGAAGCCAGTATCTAAGGGAAAATACCTGACATTCCAAACATTTCCTTTCTGGGAAGAGGACAAATAGTGTTCAGGTATATACCTGCTGATCTTCTGGTATAGGTAATTGTCCACTGCTAAATGTTGAAACATCCCTAGAACTCAAAGCATCCAATAAATTCATAACACGTATCCCTAGCCCGAGTTTGGTCCAATTTCAGGGCTGTAGTCCTGAAGCTCTGAAGCCCCTAGAGTCTTCTTCCTGCCAGGAAAAACCCTTGCCTTGTGCTGCTCAGAGTCATTCGTACTCCACCACTGTGACGGACAGATGGAGTGACCCAAGCTAGCTTGTCAGCAAAGAGACTCTTTGCTGTTGCATTGGACTGGTCTCTTGATGGTTTCGGAGAGTCTGCACTCTGAGCACAACAGCATGCATATGTTTAAAATTGTTTTCATTTACATATGATGACATATAGCTTTAAAAATGATACTCAGAGGCTAGGGAGATGACTCTGTGGGTAAGGCATTTTCCGTGCAAAAACCTAGATTATTAAATCTGGTGTGGAACTGTGAAGGCATAGATTTACCTTTGCAAAACCATATTTTAGGGAAAGACCATTTAGTGCCTGAGGGCAGGTCCATATCTAAGAAGAACCCGGAAAAAATCTCAAGAATGCACCTGACTACCAAAAGGTTCAAAACTTGGGTTTGCACCAAAAGTTTAACCAATAAACCAATTCGAAGAATTACTCTGCCCCATACCCCTTTATTCAATCATGAAATGTAAAGATGTTTAACACCCCACTTATGTATTGATTTCTTTAAAAACCCACTCACACCTGAGCTTGAGATCGAATAACTTCCACTGTGTTTCAGCCCTGATTCTTGGAACCTGTCCAAAAGAATGAACTGACCTCTCATTTTTTGGTTCATGAGTTCTTTCATGCCTTGGGCAATGTTAATTTCATTGCTCATCCTCAGGCATGCCTGAATACACAGTTTACATAAAGGTTAAGAGTTATGGTTCTAATTAAGACTACAAAGTAGTTCTACTACATTAACATTAATAGTGCATAGAAAGTATTCCCAGAGGCTTCATTCTTTAAGCAGTAGTCATTTCCACATCTATTCTCTTTCCTCATATTTTCTTCTAGCACCATTTAATAAAAATCTCATACTAAAAATGGTGTCTTGCTCATGAGAGCTCAATAGTGGTCATTGTTTTTGCTTACCTCCTTATCATCCTACTAGGAAGAGATGGAAAACACAGTATCCTTAAGACTTCTTTCTTAGCTGACAAAGGCAGTCCTTGTGGTACAGGCACAAGGGTGAAAATTATCTAAAAATGTGTGCTGCAGAGAAAATATAATGAGGTGTGTTCATCAAATGATTAAATGTGAACTTTCCCTTCATACTAAAATTGAAAAGTCATTGCAGTAGAGAGTCATTTCTATAAAGGTTAAATGTAACTGACAGGTGAGATGGATCAGGGAAGTCTCTGGTGTTTTAACACTCTCTAGCTTCAGTGTATGTTGGCCTGCTTCAGTTTATGGACAACCATTAGAACTCTACATCCATCAGCTAACTTGTTTTTTAGCTGTGCATTTAACTTGTTCAGTCTCGCTCATCAGTGGTGTTCCCAGCCTCAGCCTAGGAGTTCCTGAATGGGACTTTATCCGGGAATACCCTTAATGGAGAGACAAATGTCCAAGCCACACTGAGGTCTTAAATAACAAATTGAAAGGCCTAGGGGCTACTGTTTAAGAAGATATACATTCCAGTGGTATTGAGGACCAGTTGTTGAGGTATTGAAAAAACTGTTTGTTGAATTGTTGAATTATTAAAAGAAAGTAAGAATTTAAGATGGGTGCCCACCGTTGTACTCCTTCAGGTAGCTGCTGAAATTTATAGATTTTCTGATTTGAGAATTTCATTTAAATTAAAAAAAAAAACTTACTCAAATTTTTATTTCTAAATTCTTTAATTAATGAGACTAAACACCCCAGTATCAGCAGGAGAATGAGGGGGGGGGAGGGAGAGGGTGAAAGAGAGAGAGAGAGAGAGAGAGAGAGAGAGAGAGAGAGAGAGAGGTGAGTTTAGGTAGATAGGAGCTAGAAGTATGGCTCAGCAATTAAGATCATATTATGATTTTTCAGAGAATCAAAATTCAGTTCCAAACACCCACATCAGGTGGTTTACAAGCATCTATATCACTAGCTCAAGGGGAATCTGATGCCTTTGACTT